>WNWK01004542.1:0-137991 GCA_009830355.1 Cherax destructor | reverse complement strand
ACACTGCTGCGCGGTGCAGTCCCGGCCCTTTCCCAATTTCCCTTATAAAAATTTTTCCTTTCAGGGAACTATTTTGCAGTCATTGCTACCCACCTTCGCACCCGTTGGCCAAGGGCTTTTCCTGCTGAAAACAAACTTCATTCTTTTAAAACCGGGTTTATGGGTTTTCCCGGCCTTCTTCTTGCCCACCAATGCCCCGGGGGTTGGGAGACTACACTCTCCCTTTTTCCCGCCCGGCCACACTCGTCTTACTCCCGGGTATCTCAGGGAAAGGGGCCCCCTGCCCCTCTCTGTAAAGCATTGTAAAATTTCCATTGTCTGTTCGACATATCCTGTTGGACTGCCCACTCTATCCGAGCCCCAAATTTACCCCCAAGGGCGTCTTCGCTCTGCGGCCCTTTTTTTACCTTCCCTTCTTGCAGATGGCCCCCCCTTTAATCCTGACTCTCTTTTGACTTTTTGACAAAAACGACTTACTACAAAAATTTCTAAAAGGTTATACCTCTAGCACCTCCCTCATTCCCTTCTCCCCTCAATCTCTTGCTACCCTCCTCCCTCCCTTCCACCGTCATCTTGCACCCCCTTACCCTACTAATCGTCCATCTCCCTCTTACAACCCACTCTCCCTGCACCCTACAAAACCCAGGTTTGTAAAACCCCTGTGGTTTAGCGCTTCTATTTGATTATAATAATAATAATAATGTTAAAGCACTTGTCAGTTGAATCAGAAGCTGCAATAACAGTGACATTTTTCTTTTTTTTTATATGGCACTAAAAGAAATGTTTTTTTTTTTTTTAAATTTGGTAATTTATACAGAAGGGGTTACTAGCCCCTTGCTCCTGGCATTTTAGTCACCTCTTATGACACGCACGACTTACGAAGGAAGAATTTTTTTCCGCTTCCCCACAGAGTTAATTTTGCATTTTTTTTTCAACACGTTGGTCATCTCCCACCGAGGAAGGGTGACCCAAAAAGAAAATACATACATACTTTAATCATCATTCAACACTCACCTCACTCGTACATAATCAGTATTTGCAGAGTCGCTCAGATATGACAGTTTGGAAATCCCTCCAAACTGCCAATATCCTAAACCCCTCCTATAAAGTGCAGGCATTGTACTTCCCATTTCCAGGACTCAAGTCCGGCTAACTGATTTCCCTGAATCCCTTCACAAAATATTATTAATTTTGCAGTTATTGAATATAATTATTATTATTTACTGTGGTACTGTACTATATTCATGAAAAAGTGCTAAGCTTCTTTATCTTTAATATTTCAGGCAAGGAATTACAATAGTATATTAGTGACTTGGTTAGTTGAAAAAAATTATTACATTCCTGGGACAGTTATGATAAAAAGAAGAGCTAAACCCACTAGGGTCATATAGCAGGCATTCATGGGACAGGAGTGTGTGGTGAACCCATAGGGATTGTACAGTGCCAGCTAAAATGGGAGGCAATCAGATTTGATCCAAAGGGAGGATATGTCCAATTTCTTGGATCAAGAGTCCCTTCACTTGCATCAAGGCACTCACTTCCTTTGAAGGGTATAGCTAAATCAAAATATCATTGAAAAGTAGATAAAAAAAAGCATGACAAAACTCATATTTGTTTATTTCACTGTCATTTGTTAATATTTTATAAACTTTTAATTTATAACGATATAATTTCATAAGTTACAACTTCAGAAATAGGTTTTCCTCATGGGACTCAAAGACAAATAATAAAAATAAATACCAGATCTGTGGTAAGCATTTTAATATCCAAATATCTTCATTTATCCAAACATTCTGGCATATCGGACTCCATCAGTACTAAACCTGAAAGGGTCATACATCAGTACTAAAACAACTTAGAACAATTATCCATCAGAATAGCTGGTCCTTATGAATACAGTGGACCCCAGAGTTTCGTAAACCCCGGAAATCGTACAATTATGTAAATATAATATTGTAAGTGCTTGTGGAAGTGTATTTTTGGGGGTGTGAAATAGACTAACCTAGGTGACATTTTTCCTTAAGGGAGTAAATTCGTTCGGTAATGGCACTTGAGCAGACTTAAGGAGTGAAGTTTTTACGAAACTCGGGGGTCCACTGTATTAGGTTAGATATTATAACATTTATGTTCTTATTTGTGTACCTTAGATATATTTTAAATATGAAGAATACATTTAAATACTGGTAATAATTTTCAGTTGTTTTAGCATTGATGAAATATGATATTCCAAAATGTTTGGATAAATGAAGATGTTTGTATATGAAATTAAGATGTTTATCAATGCTTTGGTATTTCTGTTCTTTATTCATAATTGTTCTATTCACAAAATTTGCTTTAAATAGGCCTCTGAATCTGGTAACTGATGCCAAAGATAAACCGACAGTCTTATAACTACAAACAAATAGAGCATCACTAGATTTTAAATTTGGAAAGTAAATTCCTTCAACATTTACTCACTAGTACAATGACTTTCCATTAAATATACAGTGGTACCTCGAGTTACGATGGTCCCCAAAATCGCCCTTTTATGTAAGTTTTATTTTTTTTAAATGCTTTTGTAAGTATATTTTTGGGGGTGTAAAAGGACTAGTCTATTTTACATTATTCCTTATGGGGATAAATTCGTTTGGTAATGGCACTTGAACAGCATTCTCGAACGAAAAAAATATCGTAACTCGAGATACCACTGTATTTACTAAAGGTTTCAATTTAGACTGTCTTGACATTATATTATGCATAATACACAAAATGATGCAATGCACAATTTTCTCCATATTAGTCATATAAAAGAACTATTATGATGTACAGTGGACCCCCGAGTTTTGGTCATAATTCATTCCAGAAGGCTGCTCAAGTGCCATTACCGAACGAATTTACTCCCTTAAGGAATAATGTCAAGCATTGTTATTATTATTATTATTATTATCAAAAGAAGTGCTAAACCACAGGGGTTAATAATGTCAAGTAGGTTAGTCCATTTCAGACCCCCAAAAATACACTTACAAAAGCACTTACAATATTAAACTTACATAATTGTTTTGATTTTCTCGGGGGTCCACTGTATATGTATTGAAGTAATTTTCATTAACAAGAAAAATATTCAGCTGAATGTATTTCATACTTTACCCATTGGTGCATTTAATATATAGCATCAGACAATCAGCCCCTGTAGATAAGTCTCTATGCATGCTTCATACAATTTGTCATAATTAATACGTATAATCAAACTAAGAACAAAACCCAACATATAACACTTAGTCATTTTTATTTTCAAAATGCATCATGGAAATTTTTGTTCCCTGTTAGAGATATTTGCATAAGCCACTTTAAGGCATTTATATTCTGTATGTTCAAAACAAAAAAATCTGGTTATAAAAATGTATCCAATGGTATTTTTCATTTTGCATCAACATGTCTTAACAAATAATTACCTAAATTGTGCTTACTTGAGTTGTAAAAGTAAGCACAATTGTTGTTGCTGTGCAATGCCTACAACATTTTGGCAATACTGTACCCACTAATAGGTAGATAGATAGCCTACTTCAAGTCAGGATATACATACAGAAAATTCATAAGTGCAGGAGGTACATGTAAAGTTAACATACAAGGATTTTTTTTTTTTGTTGGTATAATGACATCTTTCCATGCCAGTTTGTCACTCACAACCTAATTTCATCAGTCCAGCCAATAATTCATTCCCTGTTAGTTTATGGACACAATATCTAAACTTAACCAGCCACATATGTTACAAACAGGAATACTAAACATACATATAAACAAGTCTATAAAGTTTCAGAGAACTGTAGTATTTCTTTATACATTTATGAGTATCAAAACAAAAATTCAGTCCTTGCTCATGGTGCTGAAAAGGTATAGCACTACTGAGCACATAAGCAACAAAATAAATATAAACCACATCACCAGTGCATTGATTCACATCTTTATACGTAATTATATTACCAAACTGATTCAACATATACAGTGGACCCTCGCTATTCGAACACTCCAAAACTCACCCTATTATGTAAGTTTATTACTGTAAGTGCTTTTATAAGTGTATTTTTGGGGGTCTGAAATGGACTAATCTAATTTACATAATTCCTTATGGGAATAAATTCGTTTGGTAACAGCACTTGAACAGCATTCTGGAATGAAGAATGTTCGAATAGCGAGGGTCCACTGTACTGTGCTGTAGTACCTTTTTTTTTTTTTTTTGGCATGCGAGATTCTGTAATATATATTATAAAAATTTATTGATTGACCATACTCTCAACACTGTACCACACACTCCACTGCTAAACCACTCAAGATCAACATCACTTCATTCAGATATGGTAATATTCAAAATTAGACATTTCATATCAATTTTATTAGCTAGAAGAATTAATTATGTAAAAAACTTGAATGTAGATACACTTTAATCATTTTCAAATCCAACTCATTGCAAATTTTGATTCGATATTAATGAATAAATTACATTTAAATATTGAAGCTGGAACTTAAATGTGTGATATAATAAAATTATTATTATTATTATTATTATTATAATCAAAAGAAGCGCTAAACCACAAGGGGATATAATAAAAGCATTAAAGCAAAGAACTTGTTGCAGTCACAGCAAACCAGACTGATACTGAACATTACATACATTTATTCATCTGAAGAACCAACTACTGTATTTTACAGCATCGAAGACACTATTTTATTTCCAAAATAAGTCTAAAATTTTACTCAGCGTCTTGGAGGACAAAGTTACGTTGCTCATAGGCTTCACCCTAAGCCTAGGGAAGTGTTTCGATACTATACTAGACAGTAATTTAAATTCCTGTATGACCCAATAATGAATTACGTAAACTATTTTGTATAAAATAATAAAAATAATCATAAATAATCGTAAAAATTTGTTGGCGCTTATCACCATTAGTAATACACAAAAGCCACCATTTGCTCACTCTAGGTTTTTTTTCGTCGTGTTGCAGTATAAATGTATGTACTACTTATTAAATAGTAAAATCAATAAACTTTAAGATATAAACATGAAATATTTTTAAAATGCATAAAAGATAAACATCACAAATCAATATGCAGTCCTAGCTGTAGATACATCCACTTGCACGTATCAAGACAGTGAGCAGAATGAGAACATGGCCAATCACAAGAAACAGCTATACAGTGGTACCTCGAGTTACGATGGTCCCCAAAATCGCCCTTTTATGTAAGTTTATTTTTTTAAATGCTTTTGTAAGTATATTTTTGGGGGTGTAAAAGGACTAGTCTATTTTACATTATTCCTTATGGGGATAAATTCGTTTGGTAATGGCACTTGAACAGCATTCTCGAACGAAAAAATATCGTAACTCGAGGTACCACTGTATATGCTGAGAAAGAGTTGGTTCATTAAGCAGATCTAAAATAATTGCCTGTATACTGGTCAGTGAGAGCAATGCATGTGTTATTTTTGTAATGTTTTTTAGTGCTGTTTCACGTAAATTTTTCCAATTTTTAGTGCGTCAGTGGTAAACAGCCGTAGAACAAACAATCAATACCTATGTTTTTACATGTAATACCTCAGGCTTAAAATAACTTACTGTGGCTACCATTTATCTTTTTTCCAAAATATAGTCAGAATTGGGGGGCGTCCTGGACACCGGAAAGTCTTGTTCACCATAAAGTACGGTCTATACCAAAGGATAACATGCAGTATAATTACAGAAACAACTTCAATAGCAAAAGAAAAAGTATCAAGTATTTTCAATGGAAATGCCAACCAATGAAGTACTGAATAAGTCATTACCAAAGTGACTTTAATAACACAGTACATGAATAACAATGCCAACCCAGCATGGCCAAGAGGTCACGTGTGTGCCAGTAGCCTATCAACAGACATGCTAACCTTACAGTGGTGATATAATAAAACTACACTACCACTAGGATACACCTAATGTGACAATGTGTCCCAGCTAAATAATTTTGATCTCATTTCACTTTATCAAGTGGCCAGGGCTAGTCCTGTGACTAACACAGGCATTATTACTGTATCATTGTCAATATGACAAACATATTTATGTTCATTGACACTAAAAATCTCTTGTGTATATTTTCTCACATCCTTCACAGTTTTTTTTTTTTTTCAACAAGTCGGCCGTCTCCCACCGAGGCAGGGTGACCCAAAAAGAAAGAAAATCCCCAAAAAGAAAATACTTTCATCATCATTCAACACTTTCACCACACACATACATAATCATTGTCTTTGCAGAGGAGCTCAGATACGACAGCTGAGAATTGTCCCTCCCAGCTGTCACTATCCCAGACCCCTCCTTTAAAGTGCAGGCATTGTACTTCCCATTTCCAGGACTCAAGTCCAACTAAATCAATTAACTGGTTTCCCTGAATCCCTTCACAAAATGTTACCCTGCTCACACTCCAACAGATCGTCATGTCCCAAAAACCATTCGTCTCCATTCACTCCTATCTAACACACTCACACATGCTTGCTGGAAGTCCAAGCCCCTCGCCCACAATACCTCCTTTACCCCTTCTCTCCAACCTTTTCTAGGACGACCCCTACCCTGCCTTCCTTCCCCTACAGATTTATACGCTCTCCAAGTCATTCTACTTTGATCCATTCTCTCTAAATGACCAAACCACCTCAACAACCCCTCTTCAGCCCTCTGACAAATACTTTTAGTAGCATTTGCAGCCCATGCTTCACACCCATATAAGAGTGTTGGTACGACTATACTTTCGTACATTCCCTTCTTTGCCCCCATGGATAACGTTTTTTGTCTCCACAGATACCTCAACGCACCACTCACCTTTTTTCCTTCATCAATTCTATGGTTAACCTCATCCTTCATAAACCCATCCGCTGACACGTCAACTCCCAAATATCTGAAAACATTTACTTCTTCCATAATCCCTCTCTCCAATGTGATATCCAATTTTTCTTTATTTAAATCGTTTGATACCCTCATCACCTTACTCTTATCTATGTTCACTTTTAACTTTCTAACTTTACACACTCTCCTAAACTCGTCCACTAACCTTTGCAACTTTTCTTTAGAATCTCCCATAAGCACAGTATCATCAGCAAAAAGTAACTGTGTCAACTCCCATTTTGCATTTAATTCTCCAAAATTTAATCCCACCCCTCTCCCCAACACCCTAGCATTTACTTCTTTTACAACCCCATCTATAAATATATTAAACAACCATGGTGACATTACACATCCCTGTCTAAGACCTACTTTTACCAGGAAGTAATCTCCCTCTCTCCTACACACCCTAACCTGAGCCTCACTATCCTCATAAAAACTCTTTACAGCCTTCAGTAACTTACTACCTATTCCATACACTTGCAACATTTGCCACATTGCTCCCCTATCCACTCTATCATATGCGTTTTCTAAATCCATAAATGCAATAAAAACTTCTCTACCTTTATCTAAATACTGTTCACATATATGCTTCACTGTAAACACTTGATCTACACATCCCCTACCCACTCTAAAGCCTCCTTGGTCATCTGCAATCCTACTCTCTGTCTTACCTCTAATTCTTTCAATAATAACCCTGCCATACACTTTACCTGGTATACTCAGTAAACTTATTCCCCTATAATTTTTACACTCTCTTTTATCCCCCTTCACATAGTTTGACAAAATCCAGCTTTGGTTTCAACTCAACTCCTGGATTTCTTGTTGATTAGGTTTCTAATAATATTGCTCGTAGTAATGATACTCTTAAGATTGTTCTTAGAAAAGGTATTGAAAATATTTTTAGCCACTATACTGTAAGGGTGACAAATCTTTCTAGAAATTTGTCAAGCATGGAGGAATTGTAGGTCCAAAGAGCCCAACATTTACAGTCATTGAAGAAATGAGAGGAAAATGTAGTTTAGGGAACACCCCTCAGGGTACTCAAGAGCTACATGCTCTCTAGGCCCTCAGAGTCCAATGAGAACTCCACATTTCATACTGTTGTGGTCTAAGTGCATTAAACTGTCCTTTTTTAGTTAATTTCTGGTACACATTTGAAAGGCAGCTTATTTCTAAATCTACAAAAAAAAAAAAAGTATAGAAAGGAAAATAAGTTTCTTAATATTTCTCTTCAAGTGAATTTAACCCTTTACCGAGTCTCTGTCCTAGGTCATTGATGCTGAACCTCTAAGTGCTGTGAAAAGAATATTATCCACATACAGCATCTATGTCACAATGTTAAGAATGAAAGGGGTGAATTTTTTTGCCCTTCAGGTACTGAATGTACAATTTGCTAGTACAGTGGACCCCGGTGTTCGTGATTTTTTCGTTCCAGAATGCTGTTCAAGTGCCATTACCAAACAAATTTATTCCCATAAGGAATAATGTAAATTAGACTAGTCCTTTTAGACCCCCAAAAATACACTTACATAATTGTTCGAGTTTGGAGCATCATGAACACCAGGGGTCCACTGTACCACAGTAATGAGGGGACTCCATTGCCATGCCCAAGCTTACCTATACAGGGAGTTACTATAAGAAAAGCAATTAAAATTCACAAACATTTCAATAAGATCAATGAAACTGTTGGCAGGGACAGAAAGATCTAAGTAGTCACTGACCTTCCTTCAATGAAGCTCAATAGCCTTGGTTGTGGATACATTTGTAAATAAAGAAGCTACATCCAGACTAGCTAATTTCTCATTTCTCATGTTGATGTACAGTATTTAACAGTTAAGGTTACCAGTGTTGTAAATGAGTTTCTGATCTGCCCCACCAGTTTCAATATTCTTTGGCTAAATGTTTGGCTAATTTGTGAGGAGTACTGGCAATGCCTGATGTGATGGGGGTAAGCGAGACATTGGTTTCATTGATCTTAGAAAGATTATACATATGTGCTAGTCTAAGGTTCGTTGGTGTCCCTGGTGTTTACTAGTTCTATCATTCTGGAGTATTAGGGGAAAGCACTAAATCCTTAGGGGTCATGTAGTCATCTTGTAGCTCTGAGTCAGAGGCACTGTAGATGGCTGAGAAGACACAGATGGCCAAGAAGACATAGATGGCCAAGGAGACAGATTCTGAGAACTACACATTTTCTCTTGGCACCACTACTTGCTTAACCCTTTCAGGGTCCAAGCCGTAGATCAACGCACTGTCCACAGGGTCCAAACCGTAGATCTACGCCATGAGCTCAGCTCACTCAGATAAACTGTGATTGGCAAATTTGGGCCTAGATATGAGAGAATGCATCTATGTGGTAAGTGTGCACCATATAAAGTAAATCCTGAAGCATGCAGTGCATAATGAGAAAAAAACTGCAACTGTGTTTTTCAATTAAAACAGCAACTTTGTGGTATATTTTCATGTGGTTTTTACGGTTGTATTCGCGGTTTCTTGGTCTCATTTGATAGAATGGAAAATATATTACAGAAATAGAGATGATTTTGATTGGTTTTAGTACTGAAAATAGCTTCTAATTGAGCTCAAATTAGCAGAAATGTTTGATTTTTGCTGATTTTCAAGAGTAAACAAATCACATCACGCGACCAATACACATCAACTGGTGGGTCTAATATATGTTTACAAATGCACTGATAGTGTTTATACAATTATTACAATATTGCATAAGAGTAATTCATCTATTTTTTGGTGTAAATAAAAATTCTAGATGTAAATAAAAAATCAAAATGGAATTAATCTGTAAAGCCTGGAAACATAACTAATAAACAGAGGAAATGTTATTTTAGTCCCAGGAATGCCTGCATTGTTTATTCTGGACACAGTTTTGAAATTGGAATATTTTGAACTGTGTGAAATTGGCGAAATTACCAATTTCTGATCACTTGATTGGCTGCTTGAAATAGTTGATTGGGCAGTTTCTTGTGCTCAATCGATAAATTAGAAGTAATACTAATGACATAGCTAAGAATTTGGTCAACTGGAATAATGTAATTGGCCTAAAATAGGAGTCAAATGGGCAAAATTGCTGATATGTAAATATTGCTGACACAGTCAAATTCGCGATGGTGTAATTTCGTCAATCTTCCACCAAATTTCGTACTTTTTGTTTTGTTACCTTCATAAAAAGATTCTCTACCATTTCATAAGAAAAAAAAAATTTTTTTTAACTTCTTGGACCCTGTGGACAATGCGTAGATCTACGGCTTGGACCCTGAAAGGGTTAAGAAGCCATTGCACTTTAATATGTTAATAAAGTAACACAAAATGCCCTAAATCCAGGGAAAATTAGAAAGTGAGTGACGAGTGTATGCATGAGTGAGCATAAACAATAAACTGACATGAGTGGCTTACAGCTCAGGGAACAATGAGAGAATGGGTCTATGCGTTAAGTGTGCACCACAAAAAATCCTGCAGTACGCAGTGCATAATGGGAAAAACTGCAACTGTTTTTTTTTTTTGTATAAAACAGCAACTTTGCAGTGTATTTTTGTATGGTTTTTGTGGTTGTATTCTCAGTTTCTTTGTCTCATCTTACAGAATGGAAGACATTGCAGAAATAAAGATGATTTTGATTGGTTTCAGGAATGAAAATAGCTTAAAATTGAGCAATTTGAATTCTATGTGAAATTGGCCAAATTACCAATTTCTGATCACTTTATTGGGTAGTTGAAATAGGTAAATGGCGGTTTCTTGTGCTCAATCATTAGAAGGAATACTAGTGAAATAGCTACGAGTTTGGTTGACTGGAGCAATGGAACTGACCAAAAATAGGGCTCAAAGTGGGCGAAATCGCTGAGACCGCTAACTTTGCAAGAGCGTAATTCCATAGGTTTCCCATCAAATTTCGTACTTTTGGAAAAAGATTATCATTTCATAAGATTTTTTTTTTTTAATTCTTCAACCCTGAGAGCAAGTTTCAGATCAGGGGTTCTGACCCTGAAAGGGTTAATTGTTGCCAGCCAATCCAAAAGAAAATGAGTGACATAAAATTCAAATATTCTAAACTATACAACATAACTAATCGACAACTGGAGAGAAAACTTTAGACGATGTTTGAGTCCCTCCTGGACTATTTTGAGTTAGATGCCAGAGAAAAGATAAAAAGCCTGCCAGAAGACCAAATAAGTTGATTATTATTATTATAATAAAAAATGAGCGCTAAACCCATTAGTGTCAACAAATCAATTGAACAGGTGATGAAAAGCTAATGTCCTATCAAGTGTTCTGAAAATTAATACATTAGACAATGTCCAGCCAGTGCTGGGTAAAGGTTACCTAGTTGTGAATTGTTCTTGTTATGGTACACTGACTTATTCAACAATATAAGCAATTTGCTCCATTTGTTCTGCAATTTGTTTCTAAACTTCTTTCACTTCTTAGGAGCACAGATTTAAAAAAAAAGAAAAGCTTAGCGATGGGCACTTGAATTTTTCTATAAAGACAGTGATAGTGTGAATGATTGTGAAAGTGTTTCTTTTTTTGGGTCACCCTGCCTCGGTGGGAGACGGCCAGTATGTTAATTTTTTTTAACACGGCTGTTTCCCACCGAGGCAGGGTGACCCAAAAAGAAAAAACTTTCATGATTCAACACTTTTACCATCTTTCATATATAATCACTGTCTTTGCAGAGGCACTTAGATACGACAGTTTAGACGACACTCCAAACAGCCAATGTCCCAAACCCCTCCTTTAAAGTGCAGGCATTGTACTTCCCACCTCCAGGACTCATGTCCGGCTAACTGGTTTTCCTGAATCCTTTCACAAAATATTATCCTGCTCACACTCCAACAGCTTGTCAGGTCCCAAAAACCATTTGTCTCCATTCACTCCTATCTAACACGTTCACACGTGCCTGCTGCACGTCCAGGCCCCTTGCACACAAAACCTCTTTCGCCTCCTCCCTCCATCATTTCCTAAGACGACCCCTACCCTTCCTCCCATCCCCTACAGATTTATACGCCCTCCGAGTTCTATTTTGCTCCATCCTCTCTAAATGACCAAACCACCTCAATAACCCCTCTTCTGCCCTCTGAATAATACTTTTTGTAACTCCACACCAAATTTCCACACTACTAATTCTCTGCATGACATTTACACCATACATTGCCCATAGACACAATGTCTCCAAATTTGTTAGAACTAAATATTTTATTTAATTTACCAGTAATTTATTCAAACTTTTAGAACTAATGATTTTTAAATTAAAAAATACAAGTGACTGGCATAGTTGTCATTAAAACTCCACAACTAAACAGATATTTTTTACCAGCTAATATTTGCTCATCCTGAAATGATGATAACCTCCTCCCTAGCAGAATAGCTGGGGTCATATAAATCACTATTTTTGTAATTAACTTTGTAGGTTTCAAATTTTTATCAGAATTTTATGAAATTTGGTTTTAGTACATGATTCTGAAAGTACATTGATAATCATACCATACCCTATGGTCAATGCTGGCCTTAATTTTGCTATAGAAACTGCATTTGCTACACCTGACTGATACCAATATGGTTCGGTGGTTTGTCATGTAAGCAGACAAAAAATAATTTAATATTCATCTAACATTACCAAGGGCATGGTAATATAAAAATTTTGTTATAATTGTTTCAGACTACAGTGGACCCCCGAGTTTCGTAAAAACTTTACTCCTGAAGTCTGCTCAAGTGCCATTACCGAATGAATTTACCCCCTTAAGAAAAAATGTCACGTAGGTTAGTCTATTTCAGACCCCCAAAAATACTTTTCCACTAGCACTTACAATATTATACTTACATAAATGTATGATTTCCGGGGTTTACGAAACTCGGGGGTCCACTGTAGTTATAAAATTTTGTAATTTTTATAGTGGACAAACCAGACAGGCAAGCATCCAGATACACAATTAAATCAATGCAATAGTTGCGAGACCAAAAGATTTAAAAAATTAGCAATTCATGTCCAATCTTAAATTATTTGACAAATGAGCTATACATACAGTAGGCATCATAAATATAAGAAGAACATAAGAAAGAAGGAACACTGCAGCAGGCTTACTGACCCATGTGAGGCACAAGCATAAATATTCCTTTAGCAGACAATTTGCTAACAGTTTTGAGAAATGCCAGGGCAATACTGCCAAAGATATAAAAGACTTCTCCATGGGGAAGTGGAACAGAATTCTTCCTCCGTAAGCATGCGTGTCGTAAGAGGCGACTGAAATGCCGGGAGCAAGGGGCTAGTAACCCCTTCTCCTGTATATATTACTAAATGTAAAAGGAGAAACTTTTGTTTTTCATTTTGGGCCACCCTGCCTCGGTGGGAAACGGCCGACGTGTTGAAAGAAGAAAGAATATAAAAGACTGGCTACACGATTGTGATACAGTGGTACCCCGACTTACGATATTTTTTCATTCCAGAATGCTGTTCAAGTGCCATTACCAAACGAATTTATCTCCATAAGAAATGATGTAAAATAGACTAGTCCTTTTAGACCCCCAAAATTACACTTACAAAAGCATTTAAAAAAATAAACTTACATAAAAGGGTGAGTTTGGGGACCATCGTAAGTCGGGGTACCACTGTATATAATTCTTTAATGACTGACTTGGTAACTCACGTACTTTAATCTGATAGAAAACATGTGGAACCTTATTAAGCGTAAGCTTCATGGTATGGACGTGTCCACTATCCCAAAACTCGAGTGCTATTAAGCAGGCATGGGAGGGTACTGACTCTTCTATCCTCTATCTTCTATCCCTGGGAGACACAAGGAGTGCATCAAAAGGAAGGATAATTCTACAAAATACTTGGAAAGGTGAGCATCCCATAAATATTTCAATATTTTATGTTTAAAGTAATAATTTGTAGTAAGCAATCTCATTATCTGTGTGATGAGATTATGCATGTGCATAAAAAAATAATGAAAAAACATGAGATATTCCTAACGGCAAATATTGTAATACAGTATAATGTTCATTAACCTCCATAAAAAAGGTACATCAATATCTTTCCACAGAAGTCACATGCTTGATGCCAGGATTTGCAGGATTCTTCATTTACATTAACATCATCTGTTTGATAACCAACATAAAAGAATAAACTTACCAATATCAATTATTTTTACTCAAATGCATGGAAGATTTTTCCCACATACTGATACATCAAAGACAAATTTCTGGTTATTATACACAAAGTTGTCTTACACCTTGCCATACTAGCAAACTGACTCGTAATTGCAGAAGTACATAGGGAATATATTATAATATACTGTAATCATTTATTGTAAAAAACAACTTAATGCATTAAATATTTCACCCGCTTTAGGTAAGACTGGTTTTATGGTTAAATTAAAAGCAAATTGTTTTAATTAAAACAGTTCACTCATAAAATCAGGGGTGTAGTTAAAAGACAAAGTAATGACTACTATCACTCAACGTAAGTGTAATATTACCAATAGCTGAATTGGTATAATAGTCAAAACTCTTCATGAAGCAGTAGCTTTTCAAAAAAAAATGAATTCCCACACCAGTGCACTGAAAAAGCCAAAATTACTGCACAATATTCCATGGAAGCAATAAACAAGTATGGGGTCATATACAGTGGTACCTCGACTTACGATATTTTTTCATTCCAGAATGCTGTTCAAGTGCCATTACCAAACGAATTTATCTCCTTAAGAAATGTTGTAAAATAGACTAGTCCTTTTAGACCCCCAAAATTACACTTACAAAAGCATTTAAAAAAATAAACTTACATAAAAGGGTGAGTTTGGGGACCATCGTAAGTCGAGGTACCACTGTATCTTCAACTATTCCAAGTTGATGAATCAACTGCCCCAAGTACAACAAAAACTTTTAAAATTATAATATCATGAATCCTTTAAATCAATATTAACTTCTGAAGACATGTGTAAGAATTAAAACTGTGGGATTAATTTAATACCTAAAAATTTAAATTCTCATTCCCTGATTAGTTCAGTATTGACACAATACTGTATACAGTAACAGCGGCCTAAACCACAACCAGAAGCGATGGATGTCAAAGTAGCTTTAAAAATTTATGACTTCTTACCAGAACAAATCAGTCAAGCATTACTTGCAGATATATACTGCCAATATCATCAAGGAGTATTTTTAAAATACTGTCATGGACATCCATGAAAAAAATATTCATCCGACACATCACCTGCCTTCAGCCAGCACCGAGTACAGTAAATACATGTTCTCGACATTGAAGATGAACAAGAAGACCTTACTGATCTGTCTAGTGTTGACCAGCTATAACATTACTAGCTACTAAAGGAGCATTAGGAATCTGACCAATAACAGGCCCCTGTAGCTGGGAATGATGACCTTGTATAACCTGTCCTGGGACAGGCTGGACATTTACAATTTGTCCTTGAGCTGGATGGCCTGGTGCAGCCTGCCCCTGAGCAGCTTGACCTTGTGCAACCTGCCCCTGGTCAACATGACCTTGTACAACCTGCCCCTGGACAGCCTGACCTTGTGAAACCTGTACCTGGGCACCCAAACCTTGTGCAGCTTGCCCCTGGGCAACCTGACCTTGTGTAATGTGCTCCTGACTTTGTACAACCTGTCCTTGGGCAGCCTGACCTTGTGCAACCTGTCCTTGACCTTGTATATTTCCTTGCAGTGGGTGACCCTGCACAACTTGTCCTGTGGCTGGCTGACCTTGTGGAACCTGCCCTTGGATGGGTTGACCAGATAAAGGCTGACCTGGGACCTGCTGCAAAATAAAGATTAACCAAAGAATTATTAATATTTTGATAGGTATGTAGAACATAAAGAAAAATTTATATATTCTGACAATAAAAAAGATATAAAAATACATACAGTGGTACCTCGACTTACGATATTTTTTCATTCCAGAATGCTGTTCAAGTGCCATTACCAAATGAATTTATCTCCTTAAGAAATGTTGTAAAATAGACTAGTCCTTTTAGACCCCCAAAATTACACTTACAAAAGCATTTAAAAAAATAAACTTACATAAAAGGGTGTGTTTGGGGACCATCGTAAGTCGAGGTACCACTGTATATGTATATATGTACAGGAGGGCCCCGTTTGTACAGCTCTAAGGGTCCTGACTGTGCGATAAACTAAAATCTATGGCGGGTGGAAAAGAGCATTTTTTTCATTATCGAATGTGTCTAAAACACCTGATAACGTGTTTCCACTATCGTATATTAACCCTATAACTGCCCATATGTAGTTCTACATTTTCACTGCCAGCGCTCCGAATATTTTGCCAAAAAATAAAAAGGAAATTTTCTGTGTGTAATAAGACCAAAAAAATAATATTAGAGTCAGTACTTACAGAGATATATGGCTACGAAGCTGGCACTGGATGCTCACATGACGGCAACAAGGAGTAATGCCGCCGGCAGAAATGTTGCAGATATATCGTTTTTTTCCACTTTTTTTATTTTCTTAGCTTTTATAGTTTGATAATTATGTTTGGGAGATTCTAAAGAGAAGTTGCAAAGGTTAGTGGACAAATTTGGGAGGATGTGTAAAGGAAGAAAGTTGAAAGTGAACATAGATAAAAGTAAAGTGATGAGGGTATCAAATGATGTAGATAAAGAAATATTGGATATTACATTGAAGGGAGGGAGTATAGAAGAAGTGAATGTGTTCAGATATTTGGGAGTTGACTTGTCAGCAGATGGGTTTATGAAGGATGAAGTTAACCATAGAACTGATGAAGAAAAAATGGTGAGTGGTGCTTTGAGGTATCTGTGGAGAGAAAAAACGTTATCCATGGAGGCAAAGAAGGGAATGTAAGAGTAGAGTGGTACCAACACTCTTATATGGGTGTGAAGCATGGGTTGTAAATGCTGCAGCAAAGAGGAGGCTAGAGGCAGTGGAGATGTCATGTCTAAGGGCAATGTGTAGTGTAAATATTATGCAGAGAATTTGTAGTGTGGAAATTAGGTGTGGAGTTACTAAAAGTATTAGTCAGAGGGCTGAGGAGGGTTTTTTGAGGTGGTTTGGTCATTTAGGGTGGAACAAAGTAGAATGACTTGGAGAGTGTATAAATCTGTAGGGAAAGGAATGCAGGGTAGGGGTCATCCTAGGAAAGGTTGGAGGGAGGGTTAAAGAAGGTATTGTGGTCGAAGGGCTTGGATTTCCAGAAAGCGTGCTTGAGCGTGTTAGATAGGAGTGAATGGAGACCACAAATGACCACAAATGCAAGTTTTTTATAAATGAGTCCCTCAAAATCATCATCATGACTCATGAAATCATAATGACATGATTGCAAACAAACCATGGTATGGGTAGGGATTGAACTCGCGGCTCACTAGCCATGAGTTCAATTCCTGCCCATACCATGGTTTAGAATGGAAACCTGTAATTGTTTTACATGATGGTAGGATTGTTTCTTATTAGCTTTTGCTCTTGTTTATTACCTCTTATCTCCATGGGGAAGTGAAACAGAATCCTTCCTCCATAAACCATGAGTGTTGTAAGAGGCAACTAAAATGCCATATACTGTGTGTGTGCACTGTATATGCATTTTTCTGGCCTAGCTATATTGCTCACTGAATATAGGATAGTGTAAACATGTTATCAGGATTTTATATGCATTTCAGTGAAAAAAAGCCTATGATTCACTTTACAGTGATTTTTGCTTTAGAGTAGTAGTCCAAAACCTAACCTGCTTTATAAATAGGGCCCTCCCATTTCCCACCAAGGCAGGGAGACCTGAAAAAAGAAGAAAGACTTTTATCGTCATTCACTCCATCACTGTCTTGCCAGAGGTGTGCCTACACTTGTTAAAAAACTGCAACATATGAACACTCCTCCTTTAGAGTGCAGGCACTGTAGTTCTTATCTCCAGGACTCAAGTCCAGCTAACCGGTTTCCCTGAATCCCTTCATGTTAATTTGCTCACACTCCAACAGCACGCCAAGTCATAAAAACCATTTGTCCCCACTCGCTCTTATCTAGCACACTCACGGATGCTTGGTGGAAGTCCAAGCCCCTCACACATAAAACCTCCTTTACCCCTTCCCTCCAACCTTTCCTAGGACAACCCCTACCCTGCCGTCCTTCCACTATAAATTTATATGCTCTCCAAGTCATTCTATTTTGTTCCATCTTCTCTAAATGTCCGAACCACCTCAATAACCCCTCCTCTGCCCTGCACCTTCTTCTAATCTCCAAGCTACGGATTTTCTGCATTATATTCACACTGCACATTGCCCTCAGACATGACATCTCCACTGCCTTCTCCTTGTTGCAACATTCACCACCCAATATACTCTCATACATTTCCCTCTTTGCTTCCATGGATAATGTTGTCTCCACAGACTCCTCAGTGCTTCACTAACCTTTTCCCCCCTCATCAATTCTATGATTCACCTCGTCTTTCATAGGCCCATCTGCTGACAAGTCCACTCCCAAATATCTGAATACATTCATTTGCTCCATACTCCCTCCCTCCCACCAATCTGATATCCAATCTTTCATTACTTAAATTTTGTTATCCTCATCACCTTGCTCTTTCATATGTTCACTTTTGACTTCCTTCTTTTACATACCCTTCCAAACTCATTCACCAACCTCTGAAACTTCTCTTCAGAATCTCTTAAAAGCACAGTGTCATCAGCAAAAAGCAACTGTGACAACTCTCACTTTGTGATATTCTTTATCTCTTAATCCCACACCTCTTGCCAACACCTGAGTATTCACTTCTCTTATAACCCCATCTATAAACATATTAAACAACCATGGTGACATCATACGTACATCCCTGTCTAAGGCCTACTTTTACTGAGAAATAATCTCCCTCTCTCCTACATACTCTAACCTGAGCCTCACTATAATCGTAAAAACTCTTAACTGCTTTCAGTAACCTACCACCTATTCCATACACACTCAATGTTCATCTGCCAAATTGTTCTCCTATCTACCCTATCATATGCCTTTTCCAAATCCACAAATGCAACAAAAACTTCTTTACCTTTATCTAAATACTGTTCACCTATATGCTTCACTGTAAACACTTGGTACACACACCCCCTACCCTTCCTAAAGCCTCCTTGTTCATCTGCAATCCTGCTCTCCATCATACTCTTAATTCTTTCAATAATAACTACCATACACTTTACCAGGTATACTCAACAGGCTTATTTCCCTATAATTTTTACACTCTCTTTTGTCCCCTTTGCCTTTATGCAAAGGAAATGTGTATGCTTTCTGCCAATCCCTAGGTGCCTTCCCCTCTTCCATACATTTATTAAATAAAAGCACCAATCATTATTCCAAACCTATATCCCCACCTGCTTTTAACATTTCTGTTTTTATCCCATTTTTCTTTTAACCCGCTGGCTATCTCCCACCGAGGCAGGGTGACACAAAAAAGAAACACTTTCCCTATAAATTACACTATCACTGTCTTGCCAGAGGCACATTGATACGACAGTTCATATATACCTCCAAATTGCAAATATCTCAATCCCCTCCTTTAGAGAGCAGGCATTGTATTTCCTACCTCCAAAACTCAAGTTTGGCTGACTGGTTTCCCTGAATCCCTTCACAAAATGTTACCTTACTCACACTTCAACAGCTCATCAAGCCCCAAAATTTGGAATTCATTACCAGTAAATACTAAAGTAACCCGGTCTGAACATCAATTTAAGACTCTTCTCAAAAACCACATACTCACCCTAAACTAAAAACTCAATATGTACTCAATACTTAACTTTACCAAATAATATAATTTAATTATTTACTATTGATATAAACAACCTGCAAAATACTTTCAACTTGTCCCAATGTTATATCCCCAAATTGTTAATTGAGTAAACTTGCTGTCTGCTATAATTAAAAACAGATGTACAATCAAACAAACTATGATCAATTTCTCTAGTAGTATTAAGTAGTCTGTAAGCCATTAAATTTAGTCTGCCCATAATGCTATGGCATGATAGTGGCTCTCTTTGCACTGCAACTCATTATTGTAATTATATAATATCAATGAAAAATGCAATGCATTATTGTAATTATATAATCTCGATGTAAACTTGCAAGGAAATAAAAATTTGAATTTGAAGTCCCAAAAACCATTTATCTCCACTCATTCCTATCTAACAAGCTCAGATATGACTGCTGTATGTCCAAGCCCCTTGCACACAAAACCTCCTTGACTCCCTCCCTCCATCCTTCCTAGGACAACCATCAGGGGTCATCCACTACAGATTTATACACCCTCCAAGTCATCCTATTTTGCTCCATCCTCTCTAAATGACCAAACTACCTCAACAACCCCTCCTCAGCCCTCTGAATAATACTTTTAGTAACTCTGCACCTTTCCTTATCTCCAAACTACAAATTCTCTGCATAATATTTATGCCACACATTGCCCCTCAGACATGACATCTCCACGTGGAGAAGAATCTTTCCTCCATAAGCCATGCATGTCATGAGAGGCGACTAAAATGCCAGGAGTTTCTCTTGTATAAATTACTAAATGCAAAATGAAGAAACTTTACATTTACTTTTTGTTTGGGTCATCCTGCCTCAGTGGGAGAGAGCCATTGTGTTAAAAAAATAAAATAATATACAAGTGCTTGAAGAAACAACAAAAAATTATGAACTAAACGAAACAACAAACCTGATATGGTACCCCTTGTTGGTAATACTGCACCTGCTGGGGAGCTGTTTGGTATCCCTGAGGAAGTGCCTGGTATCCTTGAGGAACTGCCTGGTATCCCTGAGGAAGTGCCTGGTATCCTTGAGGAACTGCCTGGTATCCTTGAGGTACTGCCTGATAGCCTTGAGGAATGCTATTGGGGTGGGCTTGTGGTAGCTGCCCATGCTGAGAAACAGCATTTGAGGGATGTAATCCTTGAGCAACAGCAGCAGCACGTGATCCAGGGTAGGGCTCACCGTGATATATGGCTGGCTGGGCAGGTGGCATCCCATGGTAGCCAGGAGGGGGTGGGATCTACAGGGTGAAGGAAACACTGCACATGTGCTGATATTTCAAAGCCTGCACCATATCCACTGCTCCTTCAATTCACCGAGTGAGGTTATGCAACAACACAACCTTCTGTGCAGTATTCACTACCAATTATTTGCAGCATTTTCAAGATGTAATAAGCAGAATCACAAAACTTCACTATTTAATGGCTAAGAGCACTTGCAAATGAAGTAAGGACAGTTTTTCAGGCATTATATATCTATGCAACTTAATCTGAAGAATAACTTAAACAGTTTAAAACTGCTTGCATTTTGCAGGAAGTTATATTCACATTACAAAAAGATAATGTTCAAAGTACAGTAATACCCCGTTTTTTGTCCGTAATCCGTTCCAGAAGGTCGGTCGAAATCCGAAATTGATGAAAACCGAAGTAATACAGTGGACCCCCGAGTATTGGCTGTAATCCGTTCCAGGAGCTAGGCCTCAACTCGAAGTGGCCGAAAGTCGAACTAATATTTCCCATAAGAAATAATGTAAATAGAATTAATCCGTTCCACACAAAAATATTCACAAAAAATTCATTTTTTTAAAGAATAAATACTATAGTTTTACATACAGAAAACAATTTTAATGGATAAATGAACATTTAAATCAGTTTTACCTTTATTGAAGACTCTTGTTGGCGTATGAGAGAGGCAGGAGAGTTTGTTTGGAGGCAGGACAAGATAGTCCTTCAATATGACACTAAAATCAACTCTACCACTTATTTATTTATCACAATTCATCTAATATGACATAATAAACAATATTAATAACATAGAAACATGATATATACTCTAGAATGAATAAAATATGTCATATGTCTCTCTCCCTAACTGACAGTGTTGCTGTGTTGTTTGTTGTTGGGTGTATAAGGTCCACTGAAAGATAAGCCTTACATAGTGGTGGTCATGGCCGCCAGACACGGCGGTGTTGTCAGTCGCCCTATATAACTCCAACAACATTGGAGGAGTCAGTTTCGTGCTGTACTTTCCCTATTGATTAATCGCTTAACTTACTTGCTACACTGTTAATGCTACACTTTATCGCTGGCTGGTGCTATAGCCTTTATCGACTCGTGCTGCTTTAGTATCGTACATATCGTAGAATCACTGAAGAAGGCACATTCTCCCCTCTCTTCCTCCTCCACTTTGGTAATTTGCTACAATTTCTTTCTTAAATTCTATCGTGTTTCTCACTTTATTTACCAAAGGGCCGCCACTATGAAGTTTTTTTGGGCCCATGGTAGCTTATTTCACAGTCACAATCAATAAACAAGCACTAAACACAATGAATTTATTGTGAAATGTTTGGATGAGCACGCTGGGTAATGTTCACTCAATGGTAAACAAAGCTAGACTGGCTCACGACGCCTGTGCGGGAAGACGCGCAAGGACGGGCAGGCAGACAGGTCTGGTACGGTGACCGAAACAAGGGAAAACGGCCGATAGTCAGGCCAAAATTGGGCCGTAAAAAGTGACCAAAACACGAGTTGGCCGATACTCAGGGTAGCCGATACTCGGGGGTCCACTATTTCCCATAAGAAATAATGTAAATCCAATTAATCCATTCCAGACACCCAAAAATATTAACAAAAAATACATTTTATAGAGAATAACTAAAGTTTTACATACAGAAAACAATGAGAAATAAATATAAATGACTAAGTTTAATGGATAAATGAACATTTAAATCACTATTACATACCTTTACTGAAGACTTGTTGGCATATGGAAGAAGGCGAGGAGGGGAGAGGGAGGAGAGGTTACTGTTTGGAGGGGAAATCCCCCTCCATAAGGACCTCAGGTATCAAAGCCCTATCCGAGGTTACTTCCCTTCTTTGTCTTTTACTAGCACTAGGACCAGCTTGAGTCACTGGACTCCTGTCGCACAAAAAATCTGTCCAAAGAGCTCTGTTTCTGGTGTTTCTTTAAGATTTGCCTAAAATGGGAAAAGGCATTGTCACTGAACATGTTGCAGACACAGCTTGCAACAGTTTTGTTAAGGTGATAATTCTCCACAAAATTTTGCACCTCACTCCACTTTGCACAAATGACCTTAATCACTGAAGAAGGCACATTCTCCCCTCTCTCTTCCTCTTCCTCTGAAGCAATTTCCTCAGTTGCGATCTGTTGCTGTTAAAGTTGAAGGTCTTGCAGCTCTTCAGTGGTTAGCTTTTCCCTGTGGTCCTCCACCAACTCTTCCACATCCTGGCCACTCACATCCAACCCCATGGACTTCCCCAATGCCACAATAGATTCCACAACAGACATAGGGTTGTCAGGGTCAGCCTCAAACCCTTCAAAATCCTTCTCTTGGACATATTCTAACCACAATTTTCTCCAAGCAGAGTTCATTGTTATGCAATTGAGGATATTGAAGTAATTCCTCCAGAACTCTCTTAGGGTCAATTCAGTATCCGAGGTCACTTCAAAGCACCTCTGAAACATTGCTTTGGTGTAGAGTTTTTTGAAGTTTGAAATGACGTGCTGGTCCATGGGCTGGATGAGAGGAGTGGTATTAGGGGGCAAGAACTTCACTGTGATGAAACGAAACTCCTCAAACAATTGGTCTTCCAAGTCTGGAGAATGAGCAGGAGCATTGTCCATTACCAGGAGGCACTTGAGTGGCAATTTATTTTCCAGGAGGCATTTCTTCACACTCGGGCCAAACACTTCATTGACCTACTCAATGAAAGTTAGCCTCGTGACCCATCTCTTATTATTAGCTTTCCACATCACACAATCTTTTCTTGACGACATTGTTTTTCTTGAACACTCTGGGATTTTCAGAGTGATACACCAGTAAAGGCTTCACTTTGAAATTCCCACTAGCGTTACCACAGAACAAAAGAGTTAGCCTATCCTTCATAGGCTTGTGTCCTGGCAGTGCCTTTTCCTCCTGCATAATGTAGGCCCTCTTTGGCATTTTCTTCCAAAAGAGGCCTGTTTCGTCACAATTGAACACTTGTTGGGGGGAGGAATCCTTCAGTCTCTATGTACTCCTTGAATTCATCAACGAATTCTTCAGCCACATATTTGTCTGAACTTGCAGCCTCGCCATGACTTACCACACTGTGTATGCCACTTCGCTTCTTGAATCTGTCGAACCAGCCTTTGTTGGCCTTAAATTCACTAACAGCAGCACTTGTTCCAGGCATTTTCTTTACGAGATCCGCCTGAAACTGCCTTGCCTGTTTGCAAATTATCCCCTCTCCAACACTATCTCCTGCTAACTGTTTTTCGTTGATCTACACCAACAACAACTTCTCCACATCTTCGATTGTTTGTGATCTCTGTTTCGTTAGCATATTTATCCCTTTTGCAACATCAGCTTCCTTGATTTCTACTTTCTTTGCCAGGATGGAACTGATTGTTGATTTAGACTTTCCATACATCCTGGCGAGCTCGGCCACACGTATGCCACTTTCGTATTTTGCTACAAGATCTTTCTTGAATTCTATCGTGTTTCTCACCTTCTTTACCATAGGGCTGGCACTAGGAACTTTCTTTGGCCCCCATGGTGGCTTATTTAGCAGTCGCTAGCACAAAAAACAATGGATAATTACAAAATGTTTCGGCTGAACGCTCGGAGTATTCCTCACCCAACGAATGACAGAGGCAGACTGAGTCACGTACGTGTGAGCGGCCGTGTCCCGGGCAGGCGGACACGTCTGATACGGACAATTTCCGAGCAGAGGTACGAAACCCGGGGAATAATTTTGCCCAAAAAAGTGGTCAAAATCCAAATTGTATGATATCCGCACCGGACGAAAACCGGGGTATTACTGTAGTTCTATTAACTAAATAAAAATCATAATTTTATTCACATGCAGACATACAAGTTAACAGCCATAAACGGATGGAGGAATAGCCGTCATGCCAAGATGGAGGAATGGCCGTCATGCCAACATGGAGGAATGGCCATCATGTCAAGATGGAGGAATGGCCATCATGTCAAGATGTAGAATGGCCATCATGTCAAGATGGAGGAATGGCCATCATGCCAAAATGGCAGAATGGCCATCATGCCAAAATGGCAGAATGGCCATCATGCCAAAATGGCAGAATGGCCATCATGCCAAAATGGCAGAATGGTCATCATGCCAAGATGGAGGAATGGCCATCACACCAAAATGGAACAATGACCATCACACAAAGATGGAGCAATGATTATCACCAAGATGAAGGAATACCCATCAGGAAATAATGTTGATTTTGAAAAGTACAGAACTAATTGCACATTATTCTTACTGATAACTATGGGAGTTGTATTGAACTTTTAAACAAGAGAATTTGTTAAGCAAAAATAAAAGACTAACTGAAAAAGCTGACCAGCCTTAATTGCAAATTAGCAAGACACAATGGTGCATATCCCAAAAATTTCACAGCACAGGGTGGTGCGTTGCACACGCCTCACACAGCTCAATGTAACCAAGAAATGCTGCCTCTGCTAACAGCAAGCCTGATGCTCACTCTTCAGCTCAAATACTCAGCCATTTTTGTAGTGATTTTGTTGTAAAAAGCATTATACAGCAATGACCAAAAATAATTCAGTTATGTTTATAACTGGTTAACTGTTAGCTTAGGTAGTAGTTAAAGGCTCAAAACTCTAAAATTCATGACATACACAACAAAATATCAATAATACTGTAAGCAGAAGACAATGCATATGTATAATTTTGTGTTTTCAAACAAATGAAGGTTATCCAGTAACTGAATACCGAAAGTAAACCGTTTTAACAAAAGTTTTTAGGAATAAATCGTTTAAGGAACTATTTCTGTGATAATCAGACAATGCTATAAAAGTAATATCAAGTTTGTTTGAAAACACATTTAGTGGCAAGAAACAAGCATACAAAATAACAAATGAAAAACTACTAAATTTTATTAAGAGCTAATTTAGAATTTCACATTCAAACTTACTGATCCAGACTCAACCAAACGCCTGATTTCCTCTTGACGTTCACGCTCAAACTGTTCGTACTCTTGCTGAGAGTATAGTTCCTGTTCATCTAGACCTTGCCATCCACCATCCTGCTCAAACTCTGCTCGCTTTGTTTGTTCCACAAACTCTTGAAAGCTGTGATAATAGAACAAGATGTCTTATATGACTCTCATGGATCCTGACAATAATAAAGTTTATATTGTATTTTCATCTATCTTTAAGGAGGCTGAGATTAGAGTATGTAGTGTCACCATAGATAGGAAAGATGATTCTGAAGAGAAGGTGCAAAGGATAGTAGACAACTATGGGAGGGGGTGTAAAAGAAGAAAATTAAAGCTGAACACAAAATAAAGAGCAAAACGATGATAGTAACAAAAAAAAAGTAGGCAATGAAAAATTGAATATCAGACTGGAAAGGGGAATTATGGAAGTGAATGTATTTAGGTATTTGGGAGTGTACATGTTGGCAGATGGGTCTATGACAGATGAAGTGAATCACAGAATGGATTATGGGAAAAAAGATAGGGTGAGTGTTGAGGTGCTTATGGACAGAGAAGTTTATCTATAGAAGCAAAAAGGAAAATGTATGAGGGAATAGTGGTACCAACCCTTTTATATGGAGGTGAGGCAAGAGCTTTAAATATTGCAGTGAGGAGGTTGGCAACAGTAGAGATGTCATATTTGAGAGCACTGTGTAGTGTGAATATTATGCAAAGAATTCACAGTTCAAAAATTAGATGATGTGTGGTTATAAAAGACATTATTTAGACGGTAGAGGAGATGTAGAAGTGATTTGAACATTTAGAATCAAGAGGGTGTATGCATCCATGGTATAAGGAAGGAAGGGGAGGGGTCATCATAGGAAAAGGCAGAAGGAGGGTAGTAGGAGCTTGAACATCTAGCAAACATGAGAGAGTTAGAATGCATTGAGTGGATGCAGTTGGTTTAGAGATTTGATGTGCTGCTTCAGTGTGATCAAAGGTAACATTTATGAAAGAATTCGGGAAAACTGGTTAACTAGATTTGAGTCCAGGAGGTGGGAAGTTTAATGACTATACTGTGAAGGTGTGGAGGATGTTATAGTTCAGGGGATCATTTAAATTATGATGTATATGCATTTCAAGTAAAATAGCTATTGAGTGATGATTTTTTTTTTCTTGAGGGGGTCACCCTACCTCAGTGGTAGGTATCCAATGTGTTAAAAATACTTTTTAAAATAATCAAAGTACAGTGGACCCCCGGTGTTCGTCCTGCTCCAAACTCGCCCTTTTATGTAAGTGAATTTTTTTAAATGCTTTTTTAAGTGTATTTTTGGGGGTCTAAAAGGACTAGTCTACTTTACATTATTCCTTATGGGAATAAATTCGTTTGGTAATGGCACTTGAACAGCATTCTGGAACGAAAAAATCATGAAAACCGAGGGTCCACTGTACATTTAACCCTTTCAGGGTCCAAGGCCATTTTTGGAAGGGGTGCCGTGTCCAAGAATTTAAAAAAAAAACAATTCTTATTTTTTCTTATGAAATGGTAGAGAATCTTTTTCTGAAGGTAATAAAACAAAAAGTATGAAATTGGATTGAAAATTGACAAAATTATGCTCTCGTGAATTTTGATGTGTCAGCGATATTTACGCATTGGCGATTTTGCCGACTTTGACTCCCATTTTAGGCCAATTACATTATTCCAGTCGACCAAATTCTTAGCTATTTCACTAGTATTACTTCCATTCTATCGATTGAGCACAAGAAATCTCCCAGTCAACTGTTTCAACTACAAAATAAAGTGATTGGAAATTGGTAATTTAGCCAATTTAACTCAAAGTTCAAAATATTCCAATTTCAAAATAGGGTGCAGAATAAACAATGCAGGCATTCCTGGCACTAAACTAACATTTCCTTTGTTCATTAGTTACGTTTTCAGTCTTTACAAATGAATTCCATTTTGACTTTTTATTCACATAATGAATTTTTATTCAATCCAAAAAATGGAAGATTTACTGTTATGCAATATTGTAATAATTGTACAAATAATATCACCACATTTGTGAACATATATTAGACCCACCAGCTGGCGCGTATTAGACGTGTGAGGTCATTTGTTTACTCTTGAACATAGGCAAAAATTTAACATTTCAGCTATTTTGAGCTCAGTTTCAAGCCATTTGCAGTACTAAAACCAATCAAAATCATCTCTATATCTGTAATATATCTTCCATTCTATCAAATGAGACCAAGAAATCGCAAATACAACTATACAAAATATACGAAAAAACACTGCAAAGTCGCTGTTTTAATCGAAATTTGCTGTTTCAGTTTTTTTCTCTCATTATGCACTGTGTGCTGCAGGATTCGTTTTATGTGGTGCACACTTACCACATAGATGTATTCTCTCATATCTAGGCCCAAATTTGCCGCTCAAAGCTTATGTGAGTGAGCTGAGCTCATGATGTAGAACTACGGTTTGGACCCTGAACTCAAAGCCGTAGAACTACAGCACGGACCCTGAAAGGGTTAATATAATAATCAAAGATAATGCTCTATTACTGCTATATTATTCTGAACATGGGAGCAAGGGGCTAGTAACCCCTTTTCCTGTATAAATTACTAAATTTAAAAAGAGAAACTTTAAATTTTCTTTTTAGGTCACCCTGCCTTGGTTCATTGAAAAAAAAAAAAAAAATTCTGTATATGAAGTTTCCTTAAGAAATAAATCCAACATTTACCAAAAAATTACATCATTAACTGCAGAACATTTAACAACATCAGCCAGTGTTTTTTTTTACCTTTGTTGCACTTACAATTAACATAAGCATTAAAATGCCATAAATTACTTAGAAGTAAAAAATAAAGCACACAAAAATGAATGGAAGGAAAGGGTAAAGGAAGTTTAGTGTGCAAGAGGCTTGGACATACAGCCAGAATGTGTATCATAGATTTTTTTTTTTCAACAAACTGGTTGTATCCCACCAAGGTAGGGTGGCCCAAAAAGAAAAAAAAACAAAAGTTCTCTTTTTAAATTTAGTAATATATACAGGAGAAGAGATTACTAGCCCCTTGCTCCCGGCATTTTAGCCGCCTCTTATGACACACATGGCTTATGGAGGAAGAAGTCTGTTCCACTTCCCCATGGAGATAAGAGGAAATAAACAAGAGCAAGAACTAGCAAGAAAATAGAAGAAAACCCAGAGGGGTGTGTATATATATGCTTGTAGATGCATGTGTAGTGTGACCTAAGTGTAAGTAGAAGTAGAAAGATGTACCTGAAATCTTGCAAGTTTATGAAACAGAAAAAAGACCAGTAATCCTACCATCATGTAAAACAATTACAGGTTTCCATTTTACACTCACTTGGCAGGACGGTAGTACTGTACCTTCCTGGGTGGTTGCTGTCTACCATCCTTCTACCTAGTGTATCATAGATCTTTGGTATTAATATAAAATGTACTTGCTCATCTCCCTCACATTGTACTGTCAATATCCTTTTTGCTATATTATTATTATAAGTTTAAGATATCAAACAGAATAACCCAATCCCACTTTGTGCACAATACTAATCCCTATACTCTTTATGGGGAAAAATAACATTTTCTTACCTGATAAGATTATCTTTGTCAAGATCTGACTCCTTAAAAACATGTTCACGCATTCTCTCCATTTCTTCAAAGCGTTCGTTAATGTCATCTTCTGGAGCATTAGGGTCATACATCTTGTCCAGCTCCTTCTTGAACAAAGCCTTCACTTCCATCTCATCCCAGAAGCCATTACCATCAAGATCTGCTGATAAATAAATGTGCACAATAATGTGGCTGGAACGTCATAATGAAACTTATGACAATGTTTCAGTCCAACTTGGACCATTTGGTGTGACTAGTAAGTGGTCCAAGTCGGATTAAAACATCATCATAAGTTTCAGTCTCTTATATGCAGATTAATTGTGCAAGAACTGTTGAGTTTGTATAAATTAACTTGGCTTGTAAGTTACAATGATCAACAATCATGAATGGCAGCCATGCTGCTTAGTTGTAATGATGCCACAATTAATATAAGCAACCAAAAATGCATCCTATAACAAAAACAAAATAGCATGAAGCACAGATATCTCATACACTTTCTTCCTATAATCTTTCTAAATGCCACAGTTTTTGTAGACTTTCATGAGATTACACTGTTTTTAACTGACTTATTATACAATGTTAAATAATAATAATTATAATATAATAATAATATCTTTATTTCTTCTCCATGGGTAAGTGGAACAGAATTCTTCCTCCGTAAGCCATGCGTGTCGTAAGAGGAGACTAAAATGCCGGGAGCAAGGGGCTAGTAACCCCTTCTCCTGTATATATTACTAAATGTAAAAGGGGAAACTTTCGTTTTTCATTTTGGGCCACCCCGCTTCGGTGGGAAACGGCCGACATGTTGAAAGAAGATCTTTATTTCTTCTCCATGGGTAAGTGGAACAGAATTCTTCCTCCGTAAGCCATGCGTGTTGTAAGAGGCGACTAAAATGCTGGGAGCAAGGGGCTAGTAACCCCTTCTCCTGTATATATTACTAAATATAAAAGGAGAAACTTTCGTTTTTCCATTTGGGCCACCCCGCTTCGGTGGGAAACGGCCGACGTGTTGAAAGAAAGAAAGATATTTATTTCTACAAGTACATGTACAAGGTATACAGGCCTAGCTGACATCAATGACATATGTACTACTATATAGAAAGCCGCTTGTTATGCATAGCATTTCGGGCAAATTAGGTCACTTTTGTCCCAGGATGCAACCCACACCAGTCGACTAACTTCCAGGTTCCCATTTTACTGATGGGGAACATAGACAACCGGTGCAAAGAAACATGCCCAATGTTTCTACCCTTGCTGGGAATCAAACCCAGACCCTCGCCGTGTGAAGTGAGAGCTTTAGTCACCAGACCACGGTACCCCGCGGCCTGGCGGATAAACTACACATTTTTTCTACTACAGTGGACCCTCGGTTAACGAAATTAATCCGGTCCAGGAGCTATTACTTAATCTGAATCTTTCGTTATCTGAAACCTTATTTCCCATAAGAAATAATGTAAATACAATTAATTGTCCACAAAAAATAATCACTCAAAAAAAAAACAATAACATTTACTTACCTTTATTGAAGAGTTGCAAGCATCTGGAAGGTAGAGTTGCTGACAGGGCAGGGTGTTAATGGTTGAAGGAAATCCCTCCAAAAGGACTTCAGGTAACAAGTTCCTCTCGGTTACTTCCCTTCTTTTCTTTAATGCATGAATGCTACACCCCCTGCATGAATGCTACACTCCCTGCATGAATGCTACACTCCCTGCATGAATGCTACACTCCCTGCATGAATGCTACACTCCCTGCATGAATGCTACACTCCCTGCATGCCTGCTACACTCCCTGCATGCCTGCTACACTCCCTGCATGCCTGCTACACTCCCTGCATGAATGCTAAACTCCCTGCATGAATGCTACACTACCTGCATGCCTGCTACACTCCCTGCATGAATGCTACACTCCCTGCATGAATGCTACACTCCCTGCATGAATGCTACACTCCCTGCATGAATGCTACACTCCCTGCATGAATGCTACACTCCCTGCATGAATGCTACACTCCCTGCATGAATGCTACACTCCCTGCATGAATGCTACACTCCCTGCATGCCTGCTACACTCCCTGCATGCCTGCTACACTCCCTGCATGAATGCTACACTCCCTGCATGAATGCTACACTCCCTGCATGAATGCTACACTCCCTGCATGAATGCTACACTCTCTGCATGAATGCTACACTCCCTGCATGCCTGCTACACTCCCTGCATGAATGCTACACTCCCTGCATGAATGCTACACTCCCTGCATGAATGCTACACACTCTGCATGAATGCTACACTCCCTGCATGCCTGCTACACTCCCTGCATGAATGCTACACTCTCTGCATGAATTCTACACTCTCTGCATGAATGCTACACTCTCTGCATGAATCCTACACTCCCTGCATGCCTGCTACCACTGGGGTGCCACTAGGAAGCTTCTTTGGACCCATGGTGACTTATTTCACAGTGACAATCACTAAACCACCAAAAAAGACACCAAATATATTGTGAATCTTTGAAAGAGTGTGTTAGGTAATGTTCTCTCAATGGTAAACAACGCTTCACTGGTGTCCTGCGCTTGCGCGGAGCAGGCGGACACGTCTAATACCTTTCGGTAACCGAGGAATTTTTCGCTAACCGATTCCGAAAAAAGCTTACGTTTTCCGAAACTTTCGTTAACAGGACCTTTCGTTAACCGAGGGTCCACTGTACACTACTAATGTTCAGATTTAAAATCCTTCCCCTGTACTTATATATTTATTACAATATTCATTAGGGTAGAATATGTAAGAAGAAGAGGATTGTTTTCCAGAAAAAGTAGTCCCTAGACAAGGATGTGGGATATCATCATAGTATATTTATAGACAAGGGTGAAAAAGAAGTGAATGCTAGTGTGTTGGGGAGAAACATTGGATTAAAAGAAAATTAATTTGATATGAAGTGGGAGTTGCCACAGTCTCACTTTGGCTATGACAATTCTTTTGGGGTATCCTGAAGAGGAATTGTAAAGATTGGTGGAGTTTGAGAGGTGTGTAAAAGAAAATTAAAGCAAATAGTATAGAATAGAGCAAAATGGTGAGAGTAACAAAATGTTTAGACAATACAAACAATAAATATCACACTGGAGAGGAATACAGAGGAAAAGAAACAGTATTTGGGAGAAGACATATTGGCAGATGAGTCTACAAAAGACAAAGTTAATCTTAAACTAGTTGAATGTAAAAATATAGGTGGTGTTGAAGTGTCTGTGGAAACAAATTTATCTATGGAGGCATATAAGGAAAATATACCAGCTTGTAGTGGTACTAACCCTTTTATAGGGGTGTGAAGCATGGTTTATAAAAATTGCAGTGATGATGAGGCTGGGGGCAATGGAGATGTTGTGTTGGAAGACAATGTGTGGTGTGATTATCATACAAAGAATGCCGAGCATAGAAATTAGAAGACAGTGTCTGGATATGAAATTATAATTCAGAGGACTGAGGAGATTTTTTGAGGTAATTTCGGCATTTAGAGAGGATGAAGCAGAATAGGATGACCAAGAGGGTGTATAAATCCAGGGTGCATATGCTGCTATGTATGATAATCTATGTAAATGTATTTGTGTATATCTGAATAAACTTACTTATCATCCCAGGAAGGATTGGAGGATGGGTGTGAAGGAGTTAAGTGGTAAGGACTGGAGCATTCAGTAATCATATGCTAGCTTTTAAAATCGGAGTGAGGGAAGCACTGTTAAGGTTTTGACATGCTGTTGGAGTGTAAGCCAACTAACATTTATGAAGGAATTTAGAGATCCAGTTAGGTGGACTTGAGATGAAAAGTACAGTGCCTGCAGGATGAAGACATGGGGATGTTACAGTTGGGAGGGGTCATTTGAAGTGTGATGCCTGCTCACCTCTAGTAAGAGAGTTATTGAATGAATGATGGTGAATGTTTCTCTTTTTGGGGGGTCAACCTTCCCTTGGTGGGATATAGCGGGTGTGGCTAAAAAAATAAATCACTTGAAAATGCAAAATCCATAGGTGTTATATTTGTGTCACAGGGGTTATATAATGCCTAAGGAATGGAAAGTAATCAGGTTTGATTCAAGGGAAGAATACTACTTCCAATTTCTTGTATTAAAAGTCCTTCATCAGCATCTAGGCAATCTCTATTAAATGATAAATTTCATCAGCATCTAAGCTTCTCTGTATTAAATGATAAATTTCACTCAAATCATTTATCTTTAACCCTTTCAGGGTCCAAGCCGTAGATCTACGCATTGTCCACAGGGTCCAAGAATTTAAAAAAAAAAAAAAAAAAAAAAAAAAAAAAACTTATAAAATGGTAGAGAATCTTTTTCTGAAGGTAATAAAACAAAAAGTACGAAATTTGGTGGAAAACTGACGAAATTACACTATCACGAATTTGACTGTGTCAGCAATATTTACATATCGGCAATTTTGCCCACTTTGACTCCTATTTTAGGCCAATTACATTATTCCAGTTGACCAAATTCTTAGCTATTTCGTTAGTATTACTTCTATTTAATCGATTGAGAACAAGAAACTGCCCAATCAACTATTTCAAGTAGCCAATAAAGTGATCAGAAATTGGTAATTTCGCCAATTTCACAAAAAATTCAAAATATTTCAATTTCAAAACAGCGTCCAGAATAAACAATGCAAGCATTCCTGGCACTAAAATAATATTTCTTCTGTTTATTAGTTATGTTTCCAGGCTTTACAGATGAATTCAATTTTGATTTTATATTTACATAAAGAATTTTTATTCACACCAAAAAATAATTGAATTACTCTTATGCAATATTGTAATAATTGTATAAACACTATCAGTGCATTTGTAAACGTATATTAGACCTACCAGTTGACGTGTATTGTCGCGTGATATGATTTGTTTACTCTTGAAAATCAACAAAAATTAAACATTTCTGCTATTTTGAGCTCAACTAGAAGCTATTTTCAGTACTAAAACCAATCAAAATCATCTCTATTTCTGTAATATATCTTCCATTCTATCAAATGAGACCAAGAAACTGTGAATACAACCGTAAAACACATGAAAATACACCACAAAGTTGCTGTTTTAATCGAAAAATATAGTCGCAGTTTTTTTTTTCATTATGCACTGCGTGCTTCAGGATTTACTTTATATGGTGGACTTACCGCATAGATGCATTCTCTCATATCTAGGCCTAAAATTTACCGATCACAGCTTATCTGAGTGAGCTGAGCTCATGGCGTAGATCTATGGTTTGGACCCTGTGGACAATGCGTAGACCTATGGCTTGGACCCTGAAAGGGTTAAGTTACTTGTACTCTAATGGTTATCACAACAGTCAACCAGTATGTAAGAATTTTACTGGTGATACCTAACATATACAAGCTCAGTTTAGCAATAATCTTTATAATAGCAAATGAGAAAACAGGACCATAACAAAAACGTTTGGTTAGCATATCAAAGAGAAGAGAGGAACGTACCGTGAAGGTGGAAGAAAGTCTTGGGATCAAAGTCCTCAGGCTGCATGTGATCCTGCTCCTCCCACACCTGTCATTAAAGCAAATCATAAGAATTTGGGTGGTAAGTAAAAGCAGGAAATTAAAAGTGAAAATGGGAAAGAGAAAGGTATGAGAGTAACAAACAATTTTTGCCAATAAAATATACTGGATATCAATTTGGAAGGATGGAGTAAAAGTGTTTAGATATTTGGTAGTGGCCTTGTCAGCAGATAGGTCTATGAAAGATGAGTTGAACCATAAAATTGTAGAGACAAAGAAACTTATCCATGAAGGCAAAATGGAGAATGTACAAGAAAATCGTGGTACCAACAATGTTATATGGGTGTGAAGAATGGATTTTAAACACTGCAGCAAGGAACTTGGAGGCAGTGATATCATGTTTGAGAGCAATGTGTGGTGTGAATATTATATAGAGAATTTGTAGCATGGAGATTAGGTGTGGGGTTGCCAAAAGTATTATTCAAAGGGAAGAGGAGGGGTTGTTGAGGTGGTTTGGACATATAGAGAGGATGAGGCAAAAGAGGATGACCAGGAGTACATATAAACTTGGGTTAGAGGAAAGGGGAGACAGAGTCATCCCAGGAAGGGTTGGAGGGAAGGGGTAAGGAAGATTTTGAGTGCTAGGGGCTTGGACATCCAACAAACAAGAGGCTCACATCAGCCGAAAAATCTCTGCAGCCAATGCTCACATAGCAAATCTAGGAATGGTCTTCAGGAATTTCAACAAAAAGTCATTCTAGGCATTTTATGCAACAAAACTTCAGGCCCATTTCGGAGTACGCAGCACCAGTATGGAACCCACACTTTAGGAGGCATGCTAAGAAACTGGAGAAAGAGCAGAAGTATGCAACAAGGCTTGTTCTTAGTTAAGGGGTATGAGCAATGAGAAGCTAATGGCAGTGAATCTAATGACATTGAAAAACAGAAAGAAGAACCATACAAAAATACTTGACTGCGTGCGGCCAGCAGTAACAGCCTGGTTGATCAGGCTCTGGTCCAACAAGAGGCCTTGTCACGGACCGGGCCGCGGGGGCGTTGACCCCTGGAATTCTCTCCAGGTAGACTCCAGGTAGTAGACAAGAACAGACTGCTTGAGGCAAGAAATGAAAACTCAGGGACACAGCTAGAAGTTAAAGACAGATGAGCCCTGGGGATGTCAGGAAGTATTTCTTCAGTCTCGAGAGGGTCAGGAAGTGGAATGATCTAGATAAGGAAGTGGGGGAGGCAGGCTCAATATATGTTTTAAGAGCAGGTATGATTGGGCAACAAGAGGCTAAAAGAGAGTGAATCTGGTAAATGGAAAGTTAAGAGACAGAACCAGGAGCTGCAAATCAACCCTTGTAATCACAAATAGGTGTCACATATGCACACACACACACACACACGATGTATACATATACAGTGCTCATCAATAAAGTATGCCAACCACATCTCTTGTGCTTTAGCACATCCTTCAACTGTATAGGAAGTGATTAACACATTCTTCAGTTTTTTGTGGGGTAAATTCCCTCACAATTCATGGATGGTGACCTCCAGCCGTGGGAGTAGGCTAATATCCTTCCCCTAGTAGATCTCTCTCTATCACAGCCCAGAGGTTCTCAATGGGGTTTAAGTCTGGGGACCTTCCTGGCCAGTCGTCGAAGAGGGGTACCTCACAGTTACAAAGTCAATGGACATCAGATTTCGCAGTGTGGCAAGGAGCACACTCTTGAAAAAAAATCATTGCACTACACTGAGTGAAAGCTTCAGACAAATGATCATAGAGCAATTCTAGGTAGGTTTTCTAGGATTCTCTGGATGTGCTTTTGGTGTGGGCGTATCATCAATACCGTCCTCAAGGAATGAATGAAACCACATCCTCACTGAACACTAACTCATATCTATGGATTCTAGCATTTCCTGCATTTGATGGCCTGCTTTATGTAATCCAATGATCTGTAGAATTGTATACTGAGTCAGCAAGTTACTCTTGCCTGTATTAAATTATCAACAGCCAAAAATGTCCAAAACTTGACCTTCAAGACCACATGACACCAAGAGACCGTGGACACAAATCAAAATCACTTTGGATGCAGCCAGTAGCCTTAGGTATTCCTGAGATGTCCACCCTACAAGTTGCTAGGCCAGCATAACTTTTTGTCTCGCCAAAACACCTACCAGGGTAGGGTATTATTTTAATGATAAGCATTGCATATAAATCTTACATAAAAATAAAACTTAAGTGCATATTAGTTATTACATGCAGAAGGAAATAATGTTTATCTACAACATTTATTTACAACTCATTCTTTACAATATAGTTATACTAATTAAACACAATGACTTCTGAAATATATCTACTAAAGAAAATTCATTCCTCATACAAAGCCAGTCATTTTCTCTAGTCCCAGCTCAAGGTCCATGCTGAATAATGTTGACCAATAAGGGTAGGGTAAAATGAAAATTGGAAATGAATGAAGCTTTGATATACAGTCATCCCTTGGTTTTCGCTTGTCCCAGTTTTCGCCGATTTTGGTTTTCGCCGACTTTTTTCAGGGAAAATTTGTCTTAGTTTTCGCCGACCGTATGGGACCTGTCCACCAGTGCCGCGCACATACAAGGCCGTAGGGCCACACGCACATTGTCACCAGTCTAGCATTGTTTCGCTGAGTGAACATCACGCAGGAGTTCATACAAAACATTTATTCAATTCATGTTTGGGCCTTGATTATGTGTGACTACTAAATAAGCACATGGCCCCAAGGCTCAGTGACTTTTGAAAGAAAGTGAGGAACACAGAAATGAAGAAATATGAAAATATGATATGAAAGTGAGAAACACGATGAAGTTTAAGTGTAGCAGGCATGCAGGAGTGTAGCAGGCATGCAGGAGTGTAGCATGCATGCAGGAGTGTAGCAGGTATGCAGGAGTGTAGCATGTATGCAGGAGTGTAGCATGTACGCAGGAGTGTAGCATGTATGCAGGAGTGTAACAGGTATGCAGGGATTGTAGCATGTATGCAGGGAGTGTACAGGTATGCATGGAGTGTAAGAGATGCAGGGAGTGTAGCATGCATGCAGGGAGTGTAGCAGGTATGCAGGGAGTGTAGCATGATGCAGGAGTGTAACAGGTATGCAGGAGTGTAGCATGTATGCAGGAGGAACAGGATGCAGGGAGTGTAACAGGTATGCAGGGAGTGTAGCAGATATGCAGGGAGTGTAGCAGCATTGTTCCAGCATTAGCATGTTGCAGAGTCCTGCCCTGACGAGGGCAGTGAGCACTGAGCAGGTAGTGTACGGATCAGGGAGGGAGCACGTAGGATTGAAGGAGTGTACGATGCATGGCATTATGTACTATGAGTCCTTGATTTTGCAAAGTTCTCAATACCCAGAGCCCGTCATCTTCGTGGCTGTTGAGATTCTTTGTGCTTGTATAGAGTACTTTAAGGACAGATAGCAGAACATAATTATTCCCAAGCTTCTTGCTTTTTTCTGTGGTGACCCTCTTGCATTTTCTATATAGGCCTGTTTGAGTTCTCTGCATTTTTTTCCATCCTAAGATTTGAAAGTTTCAATACCCACCCGTCATCTTCCTGGCTGTTGAGATCTTTGTCTTGTTATGGTCTTTAAAAGACAGATCAGCAGACATAATTATTCCCAAGTCCTTTACATGTTCCTTTTGTTCTATGTGGTGACCCTCTTGCATTTTGTATATAGTGTTCCTTTTGAGTTCTTCATTTTTTCCATACCTAAGCAGCTGAAACTTATCACCATTGAACGTCATGTTGTTCTCCACTGCCCACTGGAAGACCCTGCTTATGTCTTCCTGTAATTTTTCAGTGTCCTCTACCGTAGTGACTTTCATGCTTATTTTAGTGTCATCTGCAAATGATGATACAAAAGTGTGCTGGGTGTTTTTATCTATGTCTGCTATGAGGATGAGAAACAGCAGAGGTGCCAGGACAGTGCCTTGGGGCACTGAGCTTTTGACCTCGTTGATGCTGGATCTTGCCCTGTTCACTACTATTTTTTGTGTTCTGTGTGTTAGGAACTAAAAAATCCATCTGCCTACCTTCCCCGTAATGCCTATGGCCCTCATTTTGTGCGCTATCACTCCATGATCGCATTTGTCAAACGCCTTTGCAAAATCTGTGTAAATCACATCTGCGTTTTGATAGTTAAGACTACTCCAGTGATATGGATGATGTGCTACTATAAGTAACATCAGATAAAGTTCCAAACAACAGTGATAGTTAAGACTACTCCAGTGATATGGATGATGTGCTACTATAAGTAACATCAGATAAAGTTCCAAACAACAGTGAAGGTAAAATATTTGGAAGACTAAACATAACAGCAATGGATAGAAATGAGAGTATAAGTGAGACAGCCATGTTTGATACAGAAAGTTAGAATAAAAAATCAACAATAAAAAAATTAATGTATCTCAGGTTTCAATATTCATCATGGCTACATAGTTTTAATCTTAAGAGCTGACACAATTTTAATCCTTTCACTGTCCAGACCCCTGATCTGAAACTTGTCCACTGTCCAAAAATTTTCAAAAAAAAATTTTGTTATTTTTTCTTATGAAATGGTTGAGAATCTTTTTCTGAAAGTAATAAAACAAAAAGTACGAAATTTGATCAAAAATTAACAAAATTAAGCTTTCGTGAATTTTGCTGTGTCAGCAATATTTAAGCATCATCGATTTTGTCCACTTTGAGTTTGATTTTAGGCCAATTACAGTGATACCTCTACTTACGAGCAGCTCCCAACTCGAACAATTATGTAAGTGTATTTTTGTAGGTGCTTTTGTAAGTGATTTTTTGGGGGTCTGAAATGGATTAATTTAATTTTCATTATTTCTTATGGGAAAAAATTCCTTCGGTATTGGCACTTGAATAGCCGACTGGAACGAATTTTGCTCGTAAGTAGAGGTACCACTGTACAGTCATCCCTTGGTTTTCAATTGTCTCAGTTTTCACCGATTTTGGTTTTCAGTCATTTTTTCGTGGAAAAATAGTCTCGGTTTTCACCGATTGTCTCAGTTTTCACCGATGGTACGGAACCTGTCCACCAGTGCCCCGCACATACAAAGCCCGGTAGACCGCCACCCACGCACATTGTCACGCAGTGTAGCATTGTTTATGCTTGAGTGAACATCATCCCAGGAGTTCATACAAAACATTTATTAACAATTCATTGTTTTTGGCCCTTGATTATTGTGTGACTACTAAATAAGCTACCATGGCCCCAAAGAAAGCTCCTAGTGCCAGTCCTTTGGTAAAGAAAGTGAGAAACACAATGGAGTTTAAGAGTGTAGCATGTATGCAGGGAGTGTAGCATATATGCAGGGAGTGTAGCATGTATGCAGGGAGTGTAGCATGTATGCAGGGAGTGTAGCATGTATGCAGGGAGTGTAGCATGTATGCAGGGAGTGTAGCATGTATGCAGGGAGTGTAGCATGTATGCAGGGAGTGTAGCATGTATGCAGGGAGTGTAGCATGTATGCAGGGAGTGTAGCATGTATGCAGGGAGTGTAGCATGTATGCATGGAGTGTAGCATGTATGCATGGAGTGTAGCAGGTATGCAGGGAGTGTAGCAGGTATGCAGGGAGTGTAGCAGGTATGCAGGGAGTGTAGAAGGTATGCAGGGAGTGTAGCAGTTATGCAGGGAGTGTAGCAGGTATGCACGGAGTGTAGCAGGTATGCAGGGAGTGTAGCAGGTATGCAGGGAGTGTAGCAGGTATGCAGGGAGTGTAGCAGGTATGCAGGGAGTGTAACATGTATGCAGGGAGTGTAGCATGTATGCAGCGAGTGTAGCATGTATGCAGGGAGGGAGTGTAGCAGGCATGCAGGGAAGTGACCCCAGATGAGGACTTGGTACCTAGAGTCCTTATGGAGGGGGATTCCCCTTCCAAAAAATAGGGTCTCTTCCCTCTCCCCTCCTCCCTCTCTTCCATCCAGCAACATCAGTCTTCAATAAAGGTAAGTGCCACAAAGAGTTCATTCATTTGTGCATGTAAATCTATCTTTAAGGCCCCCCAATTTTTTTTTTCCAAACTTCTGGGTTTCTGGAACGGATTAATTGAATTTTCATTATTTCTTATGGGGAAAATAGTTTTGGTTTTCACCGATTTTGGTTTTAGCTGATCCATCTGGAACGGATTAAAATTGAAAACCAAGGGATGACTGTACATTGTTCCAGTCAACCAAATTCGCTATTTCAATAGTATGTCTTCCATTTTATCAACTGAGTACAAGAAATCGCCCAATCAACTACCCAATAAAGTGATCAGAAATTTGTAATTTGGCCAATTTCACACAAATTTCAAAATAGGGTCCATAATAAACAATGCAGGCATTCCTGACACTAAAATAACATTTACTCTGTTCATCAGATACGTTTCCAGGTTTTACACATGAATTCTTTTTAAATTTTTATTCACACAAAGAATTTTTATTCATACAAAAAAAATAATTGTATGAATAATATCAGCCCATTCTTCTTCTTCTTTCAACAAACTGGCAATATCCCACCAAAGCAGGGTGGCCCAAAAAGAAAAACAAAGTTTCTCTTTTTTAACTTCAGTATTGTATACAGGAGAAGGGGTTACTAGCCCCTTGCTCCGGCATTTTAGTCACCTCTTACGACACAAATGGCTTACGGAGGAAAAATTCTGTTCTACTTTCCCATGGAAATAAGAGGAAATATACAAGAACAAGAACTAGTAAGAAAATAAAAAACCCAGATGGGTGCGTAAACATATGCTTGTACATGCATGTGTAGTGTGACCTAAGTGTAAGTAGAAGTAGCAAGACATACCTGAAATCTTGCATGTTTATGAGGCAGAAAAAAGACACCAGCAACCCTACCATCATGTAAAACAATTACAAGATCAGCCCATTCGTGAACGCATATTAGACCCAGCAGTTGACATGTATTGGACGTGTGATGTGATTTGTTTACTTTTGAACATTGGAAAAAATCGAACATTTCTGATACTTTGAGTTATTTTCAGTCCTAAAACCAATCAAAATCATCTCTATTTCTGTAATATACATATCTTCCATTCTATCAAATGAGACAAAGAAACCAAGAATACAACCATAAAAACCATACAAAATTACACTGTAAAGTTGCTGTTTTAAACCAAAAAGACAGTCGTAGTTGTTTTTTCTTGTTATGCACTGCATGCTACAGGATTTGTTTATATGGTGCATACTTACCACATAGACCCATTCTCTCATATCTAGGCCAAAATTTACCACTTACAGCTTATCTGAGTGAGCTGAGCTCATCATGCACTACTACGGCACGGCCAGCAACAGGGTTAATATACAGTAGGGCCACACTTATATGGCAGGTTAGGTTCCAGGCTACTGCCGGAAAGCGGACAACACCGGAAAGCAGAACGCCATTTGTTTCCACTTATAAATGTCAGATAATAAGTTTACACTAACATATATTAAGTTAGCAATAGAACAAGACATTAAAAAACAATAAAAAGTAAAATACACACACAGTACACTCATTACTTACCTCAAAATATCTGTAGTCTTAATGTAGGGTGAGAAGTGAGTAGTGTTTATTGTAAGAAGTTAGGTATGGTAGCCAGCCAGGCCACCCCACCCACCCACGCGTAATATACTTCGACATTTAAAGTGCCCTAGAGCGATAAAATGCAGTTAGTGTACACTCATTACTTACCTTAAAATATTTGTAGTCTTAATGGTCATAATATAGGGTGCAAGGTGAATAGTAGGGTAGGTAGGTATCAAAATGAGGTAGGTATCATAGCGCATCTGGCCACCCCACCCACACATTATATACTAAGCATTTAAAGTGCCCTAGAGCGATAAAATGCATATACAGTGGTACCCCGATTTATGTAATTAATTCGTTCCAGAATGCTGTTCAACTGCCATTACCAAACGAATTTGTTCCCATAAGGAATAATGTAAATTAGATTAGCCCTTTTAGACCCCCAAAAATACACTTACATATTTGTTCGAGTTTGGAGCAGTACGTAAACTGGGGTCCACTGTAGTGTACACTCATTACTTACCTTAAAATATTTGTAATCTTAATGGTCTTAATATAGGGTGCAAGGTGAATAGTAGGGTAGGTAAGTATCGAAGGGTGGTAGTTTTTTTTTTTTTTTTTTTTTCAACAAGTCGGCCGTCTCCCACCGAGGCAGGGTGACCCAAAAAGAAAGAAAATCCCCAAAAAGAAAATACTTTCATCATCATTCAACACTTTCACCACACTCATACATAATCACTGTCTTTGCAGAGGAGCTCAGATACGACAAAAACCAAAAACCATTCGTCTCCATTCACTCCTATCTAACACGCTCACACATGCTTGCTGGAAGTCCAAGCCCCTCGCCCACAAAACCTCCTTTACCCCTTCCCTCCAACCTTTTCTAGGACGACCCCTACCCCGCCTTCCTTCCCCTACAGATTTATACGCTCTCCAAGTCATTCTACTTTGATCCATTCTCTCTAAATGACCAAACCACCTCAACAACCCCTCTTCAGCCCTCTGACAAATACTTTTAGTAACTCCACACCTTCTCCTAATTTCCACATTCCGAATTTTCTGCATAATATTTACACCACACATTGCCCTTAGACAGGACATCTCCACTGCCTCCAGCCTCCTCCTCGCTGCAGCATTTGCAACCCATGCTTCACACCCATATAAGAGTGTGGTAGGTATTGTAGCCAATTTGGCCACCCCACCCACACATTATATACAGTGGAACCTCGGTTTTCGTCATTAATTCGTTCCAGAAAGTCTGACAAAACCGAATTCGATGATAACTGAAGCAATATTTCCCATAAGAAATAATGTAAATCCAATTAATCCGTTCCAGACACCCAAAAATATTAACAAAAATACATTTTATAGAGAATAACTATAGTTTTACATACAGAAAACAATGAGAAATAAATAAAATGTACTAATGAAATGGATAAATGAACATTTAAAATCACTTTAACCTTTACTGAAGACTCTTGTTGGCGTATGGAAGACTCGAGGAGGGGAGAGGGAGGAGGAGAGGTTATTGGTTGGAAGGGGAATCCCCCTCCATAAGGACTTCAGGTATAAAGTCCCTATCCGGGGTTACTTCCGTTCTGTGTCTTTTACTGGCACTGGATCCCTGTCGCACAAAAAATCTGTCCAGAGAGGTCTGTTTCTGGCGTCTCTTTAAGATTTGCCTAAAATGGGACAAAGCATTGTCATTGAACATGCTGCAGACACAGCTTGCAACAGCTTTGTTAGGGTGATATTTCTCCACAAAACTTTGCAACTCACTCCACTTTGCACATACATGTCCTTAATCACTAAAGAAGGCACATTCTTCCCTCTCTCTTCCTCCTCCTCTGAAGCAATTTCCTCAGCTGCGATCTGTTGCTGTTCCAGTTGAAGGTGTTGCAGCTCTTCAGTGGTTAGCTCTTCCCTGTGGGCGTCCACCAACTCTTCCACATCCTGGCCACGCCACTTTCGTACTTTGCTTCGAGTTCTTTCTTGAATTCTATCGTGTTTCTCGCCTTCTTTATCAAAGGTCTGGCACTCGGAACTTCCTTTGGCCCCATGGTGGCTTATTTAGCAGTCGTACTCAATAAACAAGCACAAAAAACAATGGATTATTACGAAATGTTTCGGATGAATATGCAGGGTAATGCTCACTCGACGAGAAACAAAGCCAGACTGACTCAGAACGCGTGGGATGCTTTGTGTGGGCGTGGGTAGGTGGACACGTCCGGTACGGTGGACCGATAAAAACCGAGGTGATGAATGAAAACTGGGACAAAATTTTGATGAAAAAAGTCGTCGAAAACCGAATTCGACGAAAACCAGGGTAAATGAAAACCGAGGTTCCACTGTACTAGGCATTTAAAGTGCCCTAGAGCGATAAAATGCATATAGTGTACACTCATTACTTACCTTCAAATATTTGTAGTCTTAATGGTCTTAATATAGGGTGCAAGGTGAATACAGTGGTCCCTCGACTTTCGGTCGCTCTGATTATCGGTGATTTCGAGTTTCGATGGCTTTTTTCGGTCAAATTTTCCCTCGCCAACCGGTCATTCCCTCGACTATCGGTCCGGCTACCAGACCTGTCCGCCTTGCCGCGCAGGCGTCATGAGCCAGTCTAGTGTTGTTTACCATTGAGAGAACATTACCCAGCAAACTCATTCAAACATTTCACAATAAATTTATTGTGTTTATTGCTGGTTTAGTGATTGTCACTGTGAAATAAGTCACCATGGGTCCAAAAAAGCTTCACAAGTCGATAAAGGCTTTAGCACCAGCCAGCAATAAAGTGTAGCAAGTAAATTAAGCGATAGAAAATGACGACACGAAACTTAACTCCTACATTGTTGTTTGAGGAGTATAAGGGCACTGAGTCCAGAGCTGCCCTCTGCCACCATCTCCTCCAAGGTAAGTAAATATTTCTTATTTATAAATTAAAGTGTAAATATTTCTTATTTATAAATTATGTACATATTGTTTGTGTGAATAGTGCTGGTGGCTTTGCTGGAAAGCCCACCACCACCACTATATGTACTGCTTATGGTCAGTGGCCCTTATAACCCAACAACAACAACAACAACACACTACCAGCAGTCCTTACATTCATAATGACGTTTTATTCATTCTAGAGTTTATATCATGTTTCTATGTTATTAATATTGTTTATTATATCATATTAGATGAATTGTGCTAGATAAATAAGCTGTAGAGTTGATATTATTGTCATATTGAAGGACTATCTTGTCTTGCCTCCAAACAAACTCTCCTGACTCTCTCATATGCCAACAAGAGTCTTCAATAAAGGTAAAACTTATTTAACTGTTCATTTGTCCATTATAATTAGTGCTTTATATTTATTTCTCATTGTTTTCTGTATGTAAAACTATAGTACGTATTTATTCTTTAAAAAATGAATTTTTGGTGAATATTTTTGGGTGGAAACGGATTATGTAATTGTATTTACATTATTTCTTATGGGAAATAAGGTTTCGACTTTCGAAGAATTCGAGTTAAGGTCTAGCTCCTGGAATGGATTATGACCGAAAGTCGAGGGACCACTGTAGTAGGGTAGGTAGGTATCGAAGATATCAAAGATACGGTACTATGTTCCACAATCAGCTGTCCTTGCACTGTATCATTCACTCATCTACCCTTATCTCACCTATGGAATTTATGTATGGGGATCAACAACATTCAATCACCTAAGACCACTAATAACCCAGCAAAAGGCTGCAGTCAGAATGATGATAAATTCCCACTCCAGACAGCATACTCCACCAATATTCAAAAGTCTAAAACTATTCACCATAAAGAACATCCATACTTATTATTGTGCCTACTACATACATAGAACACTACACTCAAACATAAACCCTCCACTCATACTTCTCCTCACCAACCTTAACAGGACGCACAACCATAACACAAGACACAGATCACTTTTTGATGTACCCCGTGTCCATATCACACTGTGTAAAAACTCTATGTACATAAAGTGCCCCAAAATTTGGAATTCATTACCAATAAATACTAAAGTAACCTGGACTGAACATCAATTTAAGACTCTTCTCAAAAACCACCTACTCACCCTAAACTAAAAACTCAATACTTAACTTTACCAAAAAATCTCCCAATTCCCTAAATCTTAAAACCTCAAAATTAGATGCCCAAAGTTCATACATTACTTAATACTACATGGTAGTATAAATACCTGCCCAAAACAATACTGCCTGACACCCAATTGTAGCATTCTCATACTGTAAACTACTTTCAACAAAGCACAATGTTATATTCCCATAATATACATAATTTAAATATTTACAATTGATATAAACAACCTGCAAAATACTTTCAACTTGTCCCAATGTAATATCCCCAGATTGTTAATTTGAGTAAACTTACTGTCTGCTATAAATAAAAACAGATGTACAACTTAAAAACAAACTATGATCAATTTCTCTAGTATTAAGTAGTCTGTAAGCCATTAAATTTAGTCTGCCCATAATGCCATGGCATGATAGTGGCTTTCTTTGCACTGTAACTCATTATTGTAATTACACAATCTCAATGTAAACTTGCAATGAAATAAAAATTTGTACATACATGTATAGTGTATAGTGGTACCAACACTCTTATATGGGTGTGAAGCATGGGTTGCAAATGCTGCAGCGAGGAGGCGGCTGGAGGCAGTGGAGATGTCCTGTCTAAGGGCAATGTGTGGTGTAAATATTATGCAGAAAATTCGGTGTGGAAATTAGGTGTGGAGTTACTAAAAGTATTTGTCAGAGGGCTGAAGAGGGGTTGTTGAGGTGGTTTGGTCATTTAGAGAGAATGGATCAAAGTAGAATGACTTGGAGAGCGTATAAATCTGTAGGGGAAGGAAGGCGGGGTAGGGGTCGTCCTCGAAAAGGTTGGAGGGGGTAAAGTAGGTTTTGTGGGCGAGGGGCTTGGACTTCCAGCAAGCATGTGTGAGCGTGTTAGATAGGAGTGAATGGAGATGAATGGTTTTTGGGACCTGACGAGCTGTTGGAGTGTGAGCAGGGTAATATTTTGTGAAGGGATTCAGGGAAACCAGTTAATTGATTTAGTTGGACTTGAGTCCTGGAAATGGGAAGTACAATGCCTGCACTTTAAAAGAGGGGTCTGGGATAGTGACAGTTGGGACTTATTCTCAGCTGTCATATCTGAGCGCCTCTGCAAAGACAGTGATTATGTATGAGTGAGGTGAAAGTGTTGAAAGTATTTTCTTTTTGGGGATTTTCTTTCTTTTTGGGTCACCCTGCCTCGGTGGGAGACGGCAGACTTGTTGAAAAAAAAAAAAAAAAAAAAAGTACAGTGGTCCCCTGAGTAACGAACACCCCGGAAATCATACAATTATGTAAGTATAATATTGTAAGTGCTTGTGGAAGTGTATTTTTGGGGGTCTGAAATAGACTAACCTACGTGACATTATTTCTTAAGGGAGTAAATTTGTTCGGTAATGGCACTTGAGCAGGCTTCTGGAATGAAGTTTTTTTCGTTACTCGGGGGTCCACTGTACGTGTATTTGTATTTTGTACAGTGGACCCCAGACTAACGAGCAAAATTCATTCCAGAAGCCTGCTCAAGTGCCATTACCGAACGAATTTACTCCCTTAAGAAATAATGTCAAATAGGTTAGTCCATTTCAGACCCCCAAAAATACACTTACAAAAGAACTTACAATATTATACTTACATAATTGTACGATTTCCGGGGTGCTCGTTAGTCGGGTGTCCACTGTATTTGTATCGTAGCCCATCTGGCCACCCCACCCACACATTATATACTAGGAGTTTAAAGTGCCCTAGAGTGATAAAATGCATATACAGTATGCTTATTACTTACCTTAAAATATTTGTAGTCTTAATGTAGGGTCAGAGGTGAGTAAACAAGATTATACGAATAAACAAGAGAGAGAGAGAGAGAATGAGAACATGAGAGAGTAGTAGGTTCGCAAGTTTTGTAAATAAACCAGGCGAACACATATGGTTTTAGTTCACTCCGCAAGCTGACTGGAAAAACTTCTCATATTTACGTTAACCCTTTCAGGGTCCGTCCTGTAGTTCTACTGCTTTGAAGCCAGGGTCCAAACCATAGAACTACGGCTTGAGCTCAGCTCACTCAGATAACCTGTGAGCAGTAAATTTGGACCTAGATATGAGAGAACACATCTATGTTGTAAGTGTGCCATCGGTGCCATTTACCGGATGCCACATTCAAACATCCCAAATTTTAGTGATAAATTAAAAACATTAATAACAAACAACCAAATGAACAAGCACCACCTTCTCCTAGCCGGAGACTTCAACATTAACCTTGGCCTAACAGACGACAAGCCTGTAACTGATTTCATCAATAATATGAACAACGCACTTCTCATACCAACTATTACTAAACCAACCAGGCTGGCTGAGACAAGTGCAACTATAATTGACCATATATGGACAAATATACCAGCACCCCTTAAATCAGGGATAATCACAGACAACACTACTGACCACTACCCCACCTTCCTCTTAACAAACATTAGTAAACCACCACTGTAATACAACAAAGTTTCTTTTAGACTCCATGACAAGGCCTCAATAAGTAACTTCACAGCAGAGCTAGGGACAGTTGACTGGCCTACAGAATTCTCCAATGTCAATGGTATCGATGATTGGATAGACTTCTTTCTTTCAACAAATCGGCCGTTTCCCACCAAGATGGGGTGGCCCAAAGAGAAAAACAAAAGTTTCTCCTTTGAAATTTAGTAATACAGTGGTACCTCGGTTAACAATATTTTTTCGTTCCAGAATCTTGTTCAAGTGCCATTACCAAACGAATTCATCCCCATAAGGAATAATGTAAAATAGACTAGTCCTTTTAGACCCCCAAAAATACACTTACAAAAGCATTTAAAAAAATAAACTTACATAAAAGGGCGAGTTTGGGGACCATCGTAAACCGAGGTACCACTGTATATACAGGAGAAGGGGTTACTAGCCCCTTTTGCCTGGCATTTTAGTAGCCTCTTACGAAACAGATTACGAATAAACGGCTAGGTTGCCCATGGGTAACGAACAGCATACTAAGATCCATTGATAAGAAACATTAATATGAAAAGTAATATAAACAGGGCTTTATACTCAAAGATATTATTAATCATTAAGCATCAATTCTCGCCAAACTAATAAGAAAGGCCAAGCAACTGTACTATACAAGCAGATTCAGCGAAACAAGAGGAGATATAAAAAAGACCTGGAAAACACTCTCTCAGATTTTGGGCACCCACAAACTAAAAAAAAGCTAGGGATATTGTCCTAACTAAACCGAATGAAACACAACTACAGCCTATTGATACAGCTAACAAGATAAATGATTTCTTCTCAACCATAGGATCAAATCTCGCCAGTAAAATTCCAGGTACCAATGCCCAAGCAAGTGATTAACTAAATGGGAATTTTCCATCCTCCTTCTATCTTGCACCCACCGAGCCCACGGAAGTCACCTTGATTATTAACCCTTTCAGGGTCGCAAGGCCCTCTCCCAAACTCGTTCTCAGGGTTGCAAATTTTTCGGAAAAAACAAAACAAAAAATTCTTATGAAATGATAGGGAATCGTTTCCCGATCATAATGCCACCAAAATTATGAAATTTGATCGAAAACTAATGGAATTATGCTTTCGCGAAGTTAGCGGTATCGATGACATTTACGCATTGGCGATTTCGCCCACTTTGAGCCCTATTTTCGGCAAATTCCAATGTTTCAGTCTACTAAAATTATAGATATTTCGCTAGAACTCCATTTCTTCTATTGATTGAGTACAAGAAACCGCCTATTTACCAATTTCAACTACCCAAAATAGTGGTCAGAAAATGGCAATTTGGCCAATTTCACACAAATTTCAAACAATGCTAATTTCAAAATAGGGTCCAGAATAAACAAGGCAGACATTCCTGGCACTAAAATAACATCTTCTCTGTTCATTAGTCACGTCTCCAGGCCCCTCTTACATTACTTTTGCTTTCCATTTTGAATTTTTATTCTCACAAAAAATAGAAGATTTACTGTTATGTATACAACTGCATCATTGTAAAAATGGTATAAATAATATCAGCGCACATGTGCAAGAATATTAGACTCGCCAGTTGATGTGTATTGGACGCATGGTGTGATTTGTTTACTCTTGAACATCAGCCAAAATCGAACATTTTCGCTACTTTGCGCTCAGTTTCAAGGTACAGTGGACCCCCGAGTAAAGAACACACCGGAAATCGTACAATTATGTAAGTATAATATTGTAAGTGCTTGTGGAAGTGTATTTTTGGGGTCTGAAATAGATTAACCTATGTGACATTATTCCTTAAGGGAGTAAATTAATTCGGTAATGGCACTTAAGCAGGCTTCTGGAATGAAGTTTTTACGTTACTCGGGGGTCCACTGTACTTGTCATCGTGAAACCAGTCAAAATTATCTCTATTTCTGTAATATATCATCTATTCTATCAAATGAGACCAAGAAAACGAGAATACAAGCATAAATACCATATGAAAATAGACTGCAAAGTCGCTGTTTTAAACCAAAAACACGGTCAGAGTTTTTTTTTCCTCATTATGCACTGTGGTGTGCAGGATTTTTTTTATACTGCGCACACTAACTGCACAGACCCATTCTCTCACATCTAGGACTAACAGCCTGTTTCTGCTTGATTTGAGGGCGCTAGAATTTAGGCGTACTAGTACGATGAAAACCCTGGTGTGTAAGCCGTACTAGTACGGCCGAAACCCTGAAAGGGTTAAGTCACTTAAAAATAAATCAGGGAATCTGTCTCAAGTCCCACCATTATTGTACAAGCGAGCGGCCCATGTCCTCTCCCCTGCTATTTCATTACTCTTTAACAATTCACTAGCAACAAGCACTTTCCCAACATTACTCAAGACAGCAAGGGTTACACTAATACACAAAGGTGGTGACCCGACAGATGTAAACAACTACGTATAAGGCCAATATCAAACTTACCGTTGCTATCCAAAATCTTCGAGAAACTTGTGCACAAGAGATTATATTCATTTGTAACAGTGCAAAGCATACTCAACCCCTGCCAATTTGGATTCAGAAAACACAGAAGCACAAATGACGCAATTGTAAAAATGCTAGACCTGCTTTATACAGCACTGGAAAATAATGAATATCTATTAGGGCTCTTTATTGACCTAAGGAAAACTTTTGACACAAGCCACAGCATCCTACTCCACAAACTTGACCATTATGGTATAAGAAGCCATGCACTTGCATATTTCAAATCCTATCTTACTAACAGGTATCAATACGTCTCTATAAAGGACACAACCTCATCAACACGACCACTTGATACTGGAGTGCCACAGGGAAGTGTACTTGGTCCCCTGCTCTTCCTTTTATGCATCAATGATCTTCCCAATGTATCTCAATACCTTAAACCTATTCTCTTTGCTGACGACATGACTTATGTCATCTCCCATCCAAATCTTGCCTCACTCAACACCATTGTTAACGAAGAGCTTGTAAAAATATCGACCTGGATGACTGCCAATAAACTCACACTTAATAGTGATAAAACCTTCTATCTTATATTTGGTAACAGAGCAGGTGATGCACAACTGAACATTATGATTGACAACACTCATAAGAGTGACATAAGTCATGTCGTCAGCAAAGAGAATAGGTTTAAGGTATTGAGGGCAAATTTCTGGGCCTGCACCTTGACAGCAACCTGAAATTCAGTGCCCATGTCCAACACATAGCCAAAAATGTATCCAAAACTGTTGGGATCCTCTCTAAAATATGTTACTACGTACCACAATCACTCACCATTCACTCACCTATCCTACCGAACGTAGATCTACGTTTTTTTTTACATTTGAAGGCATGTAAAATAAAACGTAGATCTATGTTTGGAGCGCTATGCGAGTAAACGTAGATCTACGTTTGAACAGTTTAAGAGTTAAATGTTCATTTTTTTTTTTTATTATTATTACCACATCGGCCGTTTCCCACAAAGGCAGGGTGGCCCGACAAAGAAAAACTTACATCATCATTCACTCCATCACTGTCTTGCCAGAGGCGTGCTTACACTACAGCTACAAAACTGCAACATTAACACCCCTCCTTCAGAGTGCCGGCACTGTACTTCCCATCTCCAGGAATCAAGTCCGGCCTGCCGGTTTCCCTGAAACCCTTCATAAATGTTACCTTGCCTACACTCCAACAGCACGTCAAGTCCTAAAAACCACTTGTCTCCATTCGCTCCTATCTAACATGCTCACGCACGCTTGCTGGAAGTCCAAGCCTCTCGCAAACAAATGTTCATTTATCCATTAAAATTAGTCATTTATATTATTTCTCATTTTTTATGTATGTAAAACTATAGTTATTCTCTATAAAATGTATTTTTTGTTAATATTTTTGGGTGTCTGGAACAGATTAATTGGATTTACATTATTTCTTATGGAAAATATTACTTCGGTTTTCATCCATTTCGGATTTCAACCGACCTTCTGGAACGGATTAAGGACGAAAACCGGGGTTCCACTGTATATATAAAATATGAAATAGTAACTTTAAAACACTTGAAATTTTGGAAAGTTTCCAAACATAATGGAGACGCAGTGCTCACGGAGAATGTAAACAAACCAGGTGGTGCGTGCCGTATTAAAAAGACAGAGAGCTGTAATGAAAGTTTTGATCATAATTTGAAATCGCCATATTAGTGGAACGCCATAAAGCGAAACGCCGTAAAGTGGGGCCCTACTATACTGGCATTGTATTTACCTCTTCTAACTGCTTTTTTGAGCCAGGATGATGGAGTTTAGTGTGATGTCCATGTTTCTTAATCTCTTCCTCATGTTCAGCTTCAGCCTTCTTGCGGTGTTCTTCATCCATCTTAGCCAGTTCTTGCTGTCGTTCAAACTCTTTTTCCATTTCGTAATTTTTAAATTCAGTACGACGCTGTTCATCAACTTTTTCCAAGTCCTCTGTAGTCTGTAGGAATGAGATATACGTATGTATATTTCTAATGCCTCTTTACATCAAGGGCATACTGCTTGCAATTTCAATACAATACTAATTGCAATAAACAACACTTTGTATATACAGTGGTACCCCGGTTTACGATATTTTTTCATTCCAGAATGCTGTTCAAGTGCCATTACCAAACGAATTTATCTCCTTAAGAAATGTTGTAAAATAGACTAGTCCTTTTAGACCCCCAAAATTACACTTACAAAAGCATTTAAAAAAATAAACTTACATAAAAGGGTGAGTTTGGGGACCATCGTAAACCGGGGTACCACTGTAGTACTAAAAAAACATAATATTGAAATACAGTGGACCCCCGCCTAACGAGCACCCCAGAAATCGTACAATTATGTAAGTATAATATTGTAAGTGCTTGTGGAAGTGTATTTTTGGGGGTCTGAAATAGACTAACCTACGTGACATTATTTCTTAAGGAAGTAAATTCGTTCAGTAATGGCACTTGAGCAGGCTTCTGGAATGAATTTTGCTCGTTAGGCGGAGGCCCACTGTATACTTTTTCACATCAAGGGATACAGTATTTCTAATCATTTACTTATAAAATAAAAATATTCTTGTTACCAATATATCCACACTCGCATTTCCTTAAACTTGAGTGATCGTGAAATAATCCTCAAAGTACTTTACATAATGCAAAATTTAAGCAACAGTTAGAATCAACTTCAATGTCTATTGTCATATATTAACTCATCAATGCTCACACATGAATAATTTGGTCTATTAACTTATAGCCCACCTTGAGAATTAGCTTCTTTAAATCTTCCACTTCAAATCTGGTAGGATTCTTATGGTCAATGTGAACAGGAACCTTCAGCAAGTTGCGATCCACACCTGTCTCCTTCTCATGCTCCTGCAGTTAACAAAACACAAAAGAAAATTAGGTGAACTAAGCCTGATGAGAGTACTATTAGAATTAAATTGTAGTGAAATGTTTCAGTAACATGAGAGAAGAACTAAAGAAAAGAGAGATGAGGAAGAAAAGTGAGGATGGGAGGGAAGGGAAATGATGGATAACAAAAAAAGGCACAATACCGTGACTGGAACAATACACACACAACCCGCACATATAAAAGAGAGGAGCTTACGACGACGTTTCGGTCCGACTTGGACCATTTACAAAGTCACACTAACACACAGAGACGGGGGAAGGGGTATTTATAGGCAGGCAGACAGGGGAGGGTACCAGAGAGTGGGGTACTAATGAAGTAAGTAGTGGAAGTGGTAGTAGTAGTAATAGTAGTAGTGGAGACCGTCATATTGTAGAGGAGCACTGCAATGAGGCTAGCGGCCCGCAAGGGTGGGCCGCTAGCCCACCCAAGCGGGTGGGGAGGAAAGGAAAGGCGAATAAAATAAAGGACAAATACAAGGCAAAAGAAAAGAAAGAAAGGAAAACCTATAGGAGGAAAAAGGAGAAGAGGGAAGAGAGGAAAGGGAAAGGAATCAGGTTAAGTCACGGGTGTTCTGAAGTTTAGAGCATTTAACAATGTAATGAGAGAGGAAAGCATCAACAGAGACAAAGCCAGGGCTAAGATTCATACAGGGAAAGTTGTGTATAAGGGAGGATTCAACAAGGCGGCGACTATGAAAGTTAGACGTAGGGTAGACAGTTTTAGCAGAAGACCAATCCTCTCTTTTATATGTGCGGGTTGTGTGTGTAATGATGGATATATACTACCAAATGATGTTTTCATATTAAAAGGATCAAAGAAATAACTCACTAGTATCATAAAATCTTTCTTCTTGCGGGAAAAATTTATTCCAGGTGAAATTTATAAACAAATTATATTTCATTTGTAAAGCTGCTATTTTTTTTTAACACGTCGGTTGTTTCCCACCAAGGCAGGGTGACCCAAAAAGAAAGAAAAAAACTTTCATCATCATTCAACACTTTCACCATCACTCATACATAATCACTGTCTTTGCAGAGGCGCTCAGATACGACAGCTTAGACGTCCCTCCAAACTGCCAATATCCCAAACCCCTATTTTATTTGTAATGCTCATTTTTTTTTTCAACAAGTCGGGCGTCTCCCACCGAGGCAGGGTGACCCAAAAAGAAAGAAAATCCCCAAAAAGAAAATACTTTCATCATCATTCAACACTTTCACCTCACTCATACATAATAACCGTCTTTGCAAGGCCAATACAGTGGACCCCCGGTTATCGGCCATAATTCATTCCAGAATGCTGTTCAAGTGACGTTACCGAACGAATTTGTTCCCATAAGGAATAATGTAAATTAGATTAATCCGTTTAGACCCCCAAAAATATACGTACTTACAAAAATATACTTACATAATTGTTCGAGTTGGGAGCAGTACGAAATCCGGGGGTCCACTGTATATATATACAGTGGACCCTCGGTTTTCGTTGAAAATTCTTTCCAGAATGCTCTTTGAGTGCAGTTACCGAACGAATTTGTTCCCATAAGGACAAATGTAAATTAGATTAGTCATTTCAGACCCCCAAAAAAACACTTAAAAAAAGCACTTACGAAAATACACTTACATAATTGTTCGAGTTTAGAGGTGAACGAAAACGGAGGGTCCACTGTATTAGAAATATTTCTGAAGCAAGCACTAATCTATGTGGCATCCTGCTTGTGATATTATTCCATACAGACATTTTACCTGGTATCATTAACTGCAATTTCCTTTCAAACAGGAAATCTTTCAAGCACAGTAATGCTTAACTTTTTAAACAACCTATGATTTACAATTTTCAACCACTAAATGAAATTAGTGTCCATAATCATAATAAATACAAGTCAGACAGACAGTTTAACTGTATGGCAGAATGTAGTATGATTATTAAATTTATTGTTTTCACAAAAAAGTAGGACCCCCGGCTAACGAAAGGTTTAGTTAACGAAAAAATCGGTTATCGAAAGCTTTTTTCGCTATCGGATAGCGAAAAAAGCTCGGATAGTGAAACGTATTGGACCTGTCCGCCTGCTCCGTGCCTTACCTGCGCTTGCGCAAAACGACAGTGTAGCGTTGTTTACCATTGAGAGAACATTACCCAGCATGCTCTTTCAAACATTCACAATACATTTGGTGACTTTTTTGGTGGTTTAGTGATTGTCACTGTGAAATAAGTCACCATGGGTCCAAACAAGCTTCCTAGTGGCACCCCAGTGGTAAAGAGAGTGAGGAACACCATCGAACTGAAGAAGGAGATTGTTGAAAAATATGAGTGGCATACGTCTGAGTGATCTTGCCAGGATGTACAAGAAAAGTGCATCTAGTATCGGCACTATCCTGGCAAAGAGAAATGAGATCAAGGAAGCTAATGTTGCAAAAGGGGTTGATTTGTTAACGAAACAAAGATCGAAAACAGTGGATGAGGTTGAGAAGTTACTGATGGTGTGGATCAATGAAAAACAGATAGCGGGTGATAGTATTTCCATGGTGATAATTTGTGAAAAGGCAAGGAAGTTGCACACAGATCTTGTCAAGACAATGCCTGCAACCAGTGGTGAGGCGAGTGATTTTAAAGCCAGCAAAGGGTGGTTTGACAGGTTTAAGAAACGTAGTGGCATACACAGTGTTGTGAGGCATGGTGAGGCAGCCAGCTCAGACAAACGTGCAGCTGAAAAATTTGTGCAGGAATTCCAGGGGTTCATAGACACTGAAAAATTCGAACCCCAACAAGTGTTTAATTGTGATGAAACAGGCCTGTTTTGGAAGAAAATGCCCAACAGGACCTTCATTACTCAGGAGGAAAAGGCAAAGTCAGGACACAAGCCTATGAAAGACAGGCTAACTCTTATGATGTGTGCCAATGCCAGTGGTGATTTTAAAGTGAAGCCTTTATTGGTGTATCACTTAGAAAATCCCAGACCCTTCAAGAAACACAGTGTTGACAAGAATAAATTGTGTGTGCAATGGAAGGTTAACACCAAGGCATGAGTCACTATGGAGATTTTCAAGGAATGGATTACTGGAGTGTTTGGCCCTAGTGTGAAGAAATACCTCCTGGAAAAGAAATTGCCACTCAAGTGCCTCCTGGTACTGGACAATGCTCCTGCTCATCCTCACAACTTGGAAGAGTTGTTGCCTGACAACTTAAATTTCATCAGAGTGAAGTTCTTGCCTCCTAACACCACTCCTCTCATCCAGCCCATGGACCAGCAGGTCATTGCAAACTTCAAGAAACTGTACACCAAAGCAGTGTTTCAGAAGTGCTTTAATGTGACCAATGACTCTGAATTGACCCTAAGAGAGTTCTGGAAAGATCACGTCAATATCGTGCATTGCATAGGCCTTATAGGTAAGGCTTGGGAGGAAGTGACTTCCAGGACTTTGAACTCTGCTTGGAGACCACTGTGGCCGGATTGTGTTGAAAAGAGCGATTTTGAAGGATTTGAGGCTGACCCTGACCCTGATGACCCTGTGCCTGTTGTGGAAGATATTGTGGCATTGGGAAACAGCCTGGGGTTGGAGGTGAGTGGTGAGGATGTGGAAGAGTTCGTGGAGGAGCACAGGGTAGAGCTAACAACTGAAGAGCTGCAAGAGTTTCATCTGAAACAGCAACAGACCACAGCTGAGGTTATTGCTTCACAGGAGGAGGGAGAGAGAGAGGAGGTGCCTTCTTCAGAGATTAAGGAAATTTGTTCAATGTGGAATAAGGTGCAGACATTTGTTGAAAGACACCACCCTGAGCAAGCTGAAATGAGCCTTCTGTGCAACCAGTTCAGTGACAGAGCCATGCTGCACTTCAGGAAAATGTTGAACAGGCGCCAGAAACAGAGGACTCTGGACAGTTATTTTTCTAAGAAGAGTTCTAGTGACTCTCAAGCTGGTCCTAGTGGCATTAAAAGACCAAGAAGGGAAGTAACCCCAGAGAGGGACTTGTTACCTGAAGTCCATTTGGAGGGGGATTCCCCTTCCAACCATTAACACCCTGCCCCTGTCATCATCCTTATCTTCCAGATGCCTGCAAGTCTCTTCAATAAAGGTAAGTTAAGAGGGGAATGTATGAGAGTATAGTTATAACAACACTCTTATATGGGTGTGAAGCATGGGTGATGAATGTCGCAACGAGGAGAAGGCTGGAGGCAGTGGAGATCTCATGTCTGAGGTCAATGTGTGGTGTGAATATAATGCAGAGAATTCGGAGTTTGGAAATTAGGAGGAGTGCGGGATTACCAAAACTATTATCCAGAGGGCTGAGGAGGGTTGTTGAGGTGGTTCGGACATGTAGAGAATGGAACGAAACAGAATGACCTCAGAGTGTATAAATTTGTAGTGGAGGGAAGGCGGGGTAGGGGTCGGCCTAGGAAAGGTTGGAGGGAGGGGTAAAAGAGGTTTTGTGTGCGAGGGCTTGGATTTCCAGCAAGCATGCGTGTGCGTATTTGATAGGAGTGAATGGAGACAAATGGTTTTTAATACTTGACGTGCTGTTGGAGTGTGAGCAAAGTAACATTTATGAAGGGATTCAGGGAAACCGGCAGGCCGGTCTTGAGTCCTGGAGATGGGAAGTACAGTGTCTGCACTCTGAAGGAGGGGTGTTAATGTTGCAGTTTTATAACTGTAGTGTAAAGCACCCCTCTGGCAAGACAGTGATGGAGTGAATGATGACGAAAGTTTTTCTTTTTCGGGCCACCCTGCCTTGGTGGGAATCGGCCGATGTGTTAATAAAAAATAAAATCATTTTTTTTTTGTGGAACGGATTAATTGTATTTACATTATTTCTTATGGGAAATAAGGGTTCGGATTACGAAAGGTTCGGATCGAGAAATAGCTCCTGGAACGGATTAATTTCGTTAACCGGGGGTCCAGTGTACTACTCTTCTTTAGAGCACGAGTGTAATTGCTAGGTTTCACATTTATGCTGGGGCCGTAGTCAGCAATTGTAGCAAGTTAACCATATGCACTTCTTTATGCTGTCTCATGGCCTCATTAACAGCTGCAAGGAAATAATGGAAATTACAAGTAGCCAGCACAACCTTTCAGCTGGATTTTATTTTCTGTAGTTCTAAGTATGTACTTTATGTACAGTACTCAAATACAACCCAATGCTGAATATGAGCCAATACCTTAATTTTTAGTCAAAAACTTAAATTTTTCATATAGTTCATGCATAAATCTATCCTATTTTTTGAAGAACTTTAAAAAGTATCAGATGGTTTAGATGTAAAAAAATGTTCTAGACAAAATTTAAAAAAAGAACTACTGAAAACTTAAAAATATTTTATAAAAACAGAAACATTCAGCTGAAACACTTGATGACAAAGATGGTACAGGAGAAAAAGTCAGCATATGAGAGGTTTTTACAATATAGATGAATTTTTTCCTAACACGCCAACTACATTTGCATGTGAGACCTACTGAATGAGTTTATTTGTTTCTTTCTTTTCCTGCTTTGATTTTATTGCTTTCCACTCAATTTTATTTATTTATTTTATTAACACATCGGCCGATTCCCACCAAGGCAGTGTGGCCAGAAAAAGAAAAACTTTCATCATCATTCACTCCATCACTGTCTTGCCAGAGGGGTGCTTTACACTACAGTTATAAAACTGCAACATTAACACCCCTCCTTCAGAGTGCAGACACTGTACTTCCCATCTCCAGGACTCAAGTCTGGCCTGCCGGTTTCCCTGAATTCCTTCATAAATGTTACTTTGCTCACACTCCAACAGAACGTCAAGTATTAAAAACCATTTGTCTTCATTCACTCCTATCAAATACGCTCACACATGCTTGCTGGAAGTCCAAGCCCCTTACACACAAAACCTCCTTTACCCCCTCCCTCCAACCTTTCCTAGGCCGACCCCTACCCCGCCTTCCCTCCACTACAGATTTATACACTCTCGAAGTCATTCTGTCTCGTTCCATTCTCTATACATGTCCGAACCACCTCAACAACCCCTCCTCAGCTCTCTGGATAATAGTTTTGGTAATCCCACACCTCCTCCTAATTTCCAAACTCCGAATTCTCTGCATTATATTCACACCACACATTGACCTCAGACATGACATCTCCACTGCCTCCAGCCTTCTCCTCATTGCAACATTCATCACCCATGCTTCACACCCATATAAGAGTGTTGGTATAACTATACTCTCATACATTCCCCTCTTTACTTCCATGGACAAAGTTCTTTGTCCACTCAATTACATAGGAAAATTAACTTTTTTTTTTTGAACATGTCGGCCATCTCCCACCGAGGCAGGGTGACCCAAAAAGAAAGAAAATCCCCAAAAGAAAATACTTTCATCATCATTCAACACTTTCACCTCACTCACACATAATCACTGTCTTTGCAGAGGCGCTAAGATACGACAGTTCAGAAAATCCCTCCAAACTGCCAATATCTCAATCCCCTCCTTTAAAGTGCAGGCATTGTACTTCCCATTTCCAGGACTCAAGTCCAACTAAATCAATTAACTGCTTTCCCTGAATCCCTTCACAAAATGTTACCCTGCTCACACTACAACAGCTCGTCAGGTCCCAAAAACCATTCGTCTCCATTCACTCCTATCTAACACGCTCACACATGCTTGTTGGAAGTCCAAGCCCCTCACCCACAAAACCTCCTTTACCCCCTCCCTCCAACCTTTTCGAGGACAACCCCTACCCCGCCATCCTTTCCCCTACAGATTTATATGCTCTCCAAGTCATTCTACTTTGATCCATTCTCTCTAAATGACCAAACCACCTCAACAACCCCTCTTCAGCCCACTGACAAATACTTTTATTATCTCAACACCTCCTCCTAATTTCCACACTCTGAATTTTCTGCATAATATTTACACCACACATTGCCCTTAGACAGGACATCTCCACTGCCTCCAGCATTTGCAACCCATGCTTCACACCCATATAAGAGTGTTGGTACCACTATACTTTCATACATTCCTTCTTTGCCTCCATGGATAACATTTTTTTGTCTCCACAGATACCTCAACGCACCACTCACCTTTTTTCCTTCATCGATTCTATGGTTAACCTCATCCTTCATAATCACATCTGCTGACAAGTCAACTCCCAAATATCTGAAAATATTCACTTCTTCCATAATCCCTCTTTCCTCATCACCTTACTCTTATCTATGTTCACTTTTAACTTCCTACCTTTACACACCCTCCCAAACTCGTCCACTAACCTTTGCAACTTTTCTTTAAAATCTCCCATAAGCACAGTATCATCAGCAAAAAGTAACTGTGTCAACTCCCATTTTGCATTTGATTCCCCATAATTTAATCCCACCCCTCTTCCCATCACCCTAGCATTTACTTCTTTTACAACCCCATCTATAAATATATTAAACAACCATGGTGACATTACACATCCCTGTCTAAGACCTACTCTCCTACACACCCTAACCTGAGCCTCACTATCCTCATAAAAACTCTACAGCATTCAGTAACTTACTACCTATTCCATACACTTGCAACATTTGCCACATTGCTCCCCTATCCACTCTATCATATGCCTTTTTTAAATCCATAAATGCAATGAAAACTTCCCTACCTTAATCTAAATACTGTTCACATATATGCTTCAATGTAAACACTTGATCTACATATCCCCTACCCACTCTAAAGCCTCCTTGTTGAAAATCATATACGTACACCATAAACATGTACATCATGTCCAAAGTACAGTACAGGTACATCCAAGAATTCCTCAGTTAAACAAGTTCTTTAACCCCTTAACTGTCCAAACGTAGATCTACGTTCTTACCGCTAGTGCTTCAAACGTAGATCTATGTTTTATTTTTCCTGCCTCCAAATTTGGCACGATTGGCCTGAGAGGCCTGGTCAGCACAGACTGGGTCTTAACACTCAGTGTGCTCAGTATTAAAATAATCTGGTACCACTTAGTACCCTGTGGGAGCACCAGTTCAATTGAGCACCAGCTAGTGCAAACAGTGCAGCAAACACCAAGGATTCACTGATGTCATGTCATATTAACACTCCCCTTTTAAGAGTAAAGTGATGTTGACCCTGAGTTTTGAGGTGGATGTGGCCACAAGTGGTCGCAGAAATATAAAAAAACCTCGATAATAACCCATGCGCAACATTTGTGCAACACCCTTTCAATTTTGGTACCACTGGTAGTGTCATCCTGCCAGAATGTCCTATAACCTATGCCCTAAGTAAAAAGAAACAATTCTGGAACGTGTAATATGTGTTCGACAGGATGGCTGGCCGGCTGCTGGCTGATTGGCTGTCTCTATATCCATCTGTCTGTCTGTATCTATCTCTGTCTATCTGTCTCTATCTCACAGGAACATATGCGTAAATACAATTATACATAGTGTAAATTACCTAGGATAACCCAAAAAATCCAAAGTGCTATATTGTGCTTGTAGATATAATGCATAATAAGCACGACTGGCAACTAGCAAGTAATACGCATTTTCACTTGTTCAGGAATCAGACGTGATCCTGTGTAATACCAGTTGGTTCATGAGCAACTCTCTGAGACAAGAGAGACAGACACACACAGGCAGACAGAAAGACAGACACACAAAGGAAGGCAGAAAGACAGACATACAGGCAAACAGACAGACATGTTTATGTGTAACAGTGAAAACAAATAAAGCCAAAGCAGTGCACGGTCACCACTGCTGCACTTTCAGCAGTGGAGTGACACTCGTCAGAGACAGAAAGAGACAAGCGGACAGAGAGACAGATAAGCAGAGACAGAGATAAACAGAGAGCTAGACAGACAGATAGAGCTAGACAGACAGATAGAGCTAGACAGACAGATAGAGCTAGACAGACAGATAGAGCTAGACAGACAGAGAGCTAGACAGACAGAGAGCTAGACAGACAGAGAGCTAGACAGACAGAGCTAGACAGACAGAGAGCTAGACAGACAGAGAGCTAGACAGACAGAGCTAGACAGAGAGCTAGACAGATAGAGCTAGACAGACAGATAGAGCTAGACAGACAGAGAGCTAGACAGACAGATAGAGAGCTAGACAGACAGATAGAGAGCTAGACAGACAGATAGAGAGCTAGACAGACAGAGCTAGACAGACAGATAGAGAGCTAGACAGACAGGAAGAGAGCTAGACAGACAGAGAGCTAGACAGACAGATAGAGAGCTAGACAGACAGATAGAGAGCTAGACAGACAGATAGAGAGCTAGACAGACAGATAGAGAGCTAGACAGACAGAGAGCTAGACAGACAGAGAGCTAGACAGACAGAGAGCTAGACAGACAGAGAGCTAGACAGACAGACAGAGAGCTAGATAGAGCTAGACAGACAGACAGAGAGCTAGACAGACAAACAGACAGACATGTTTATGTTTAACAGTGAAAACAAATAAAGCCAAGGCAGTGCATGCTCATCAAATGTCACCACTGCTGCACTGTCAGCAGTGGAGTAACACTTGTCTTACATCATGCTTCAAGGAAACTTATTATTATTATTATATACTCCCGCGTATCCAAAACATTGCTGGGACCTATAAATACTATGTATATATTTCTAGACAATAGTATGTAACTAAGGTAGGTGAAAATGTTCACCTGTCACTGTGTTTGTGATTATTTGAGTACTATTTCAGTACCTAATATTAGTGTCAGAACAAAGATTAGCTATGAAATCACAAGAACTACTACAAATTGTAATTATCAGAACAAAAATTATACAAATTAAAAAAAAAGAGAAAAAAAAAGGTATATCGGCAACACTTCTGCAAGCGGCAGCGCTTCACGTTGCCGTCAGGTGAGCAACAAGCGCCGACTTTGCGGCCTTATATCTCTGTAAGTACTGACTAGAATTTTTTTTACATTAATTTATGTAAAATAATGTCCTCTTTATTTAAAAAAAAAGATTTTATTTTTTTAAAAATATTCGGAGCGCTGGGTGAGAGAACATAGATCTACGTTTGCACAGTTAAGGGGTTAAAGGAAAATCTATCAAAATAACCTCACAACTTGATGATAATCCAGGATGGACCAAAATATTGTCTAAAATTTCCACTCCAAACTGATAACATTACCTTGATTGCTAGGTGGCGGAGACGTTCAAGTTCTCGACGCTTCAGCTCATCCAGCTTAGTACGAACATTATGGTCGACGAAGTGGAGTTCTCGTGCAATCTTGCCAGACTAAAAGAAGATAAATCCAGGTGATCCATGGTACAAATGAAGTGCATATCAGGGTTGGCTGATTTAAACCATGGTTTAAACCGAATAAAAAAACTTTTTATTAATTTACAATTTTTTTCTTGGTTTTATTAAGTTACTTGTAGGAGAGGTGTGAATTAAAAGATTCTGACTCTGACATGAAATGGCAGTTGTTACAGTTGCTCTTTGCCAATAACAGTCCTTTTTTGGAAGATTCTGAAAAGTTGCAAAAGTCAGTGAACAAGTTTGTGCATGTAAAAGAAGGAAATTAAAAGTGAACACAGAAAAGAGCAAGGTGATGACAGTAACAAAACAGTTAGGCAACAATAAAGATCTGTTTGTGACTTTATAAAGCCCACAGTGTGGGCGAAATGTAGTCAATGAAGGATCGCATTATAATACTGCATTTATGTCTATTTTTTCACCAACAGTAACCATGAGTTAAAACAATTCCTGGATCACATAAGCAAAACATTCAAAATAAATATCTCCTTGATACTCTATGTGTACAACTCAATCTGAATATACACTGAGTGCCAAAATATAGAACCTATCTGAAGGCTGAAAAAAACTGTCTCATGATAGTTTAAAGACAAATTAAAAAAAAAAAAAAAAAAAAAAAAAAAATCCTGAACGTCATGTAATATTAAATATGTATAGATCATAAAACATTTGCTACATATATTAATTTTAAATTATGCTGCTAACTTATTCAATTATACCTCCAAATTGTAATCTAAACCACTTATGTACAAAAATTATTCACAATGAATTGTCATAGAAAAGTAAAATTACAAGTTATATTCTAAATCCTACATATCAGAGAATAGGTCTGTGTGGTAAGTGTGCACTATATAAAAAAAACCTGCAGCACGCAGTGTATAATGAGAAAAAACTGCAACCAAGTTTATGGTGTAAACCCGAATTTACAGGGTATTTTTGTATGGTTGTATTTTCGTTTTTTTGGTCTCAATTGGTAGAATGGAATATATATTACAGAAATAGATATAATTTTTATTTGTTTCATGCCGGAAAGTACCTCAAAATTGAGTAAAAATTAGTGGAAATGTTTGATTTTTGCCGATGTTCAAGAGTAAACAGTCCAATACGCGTCTAACTGGCCGGTCTAATACGCAGTCATGAATGGAATGACATTATTTATACAATTATTACAATAATGCAGTAGTCTGCATAACAGAAATAGACATTTTTTGGCAGCAATAGACATTATTGGCAGCAATAGACATTATTGGCAGCAATAGACATTATTTGGCAGCAATAGATATTATTAGGAAGAAGGGTGGGAACCCTGTGATATGTGGCATTTTGCCCAGGAGAAGAGTTGGAAATGAATGGTTGTCCAGGGAAATTGGTGACAATTGCTGGCTGGACAAACACTGTAAGGAAAATTCAGTAACATTCATAGACAACTGGGAACTCTTCTATGGCAGAAATGACATGTATGCCAGGGATGGGGTTCATTTATCTAGGTTTCGGGTGGGAGCACTGGCCAATGCAGTGGAGGGAGCTGTTAGGTTTTTAAACTAGAAATAGATAGTGGTATGGGTTTTTGTGGAAAATCAATGAATTCTCAGTGTAGCGATAGTGTGAGTTTTAGGGAAACCAGTTATAGGCAGAGTGAGGTAGAGTTTTTTTTTTTTTTCAACAAGTCGGCCGTCTCCCACCGAGGCAGGGTGACCCAAAAAGAAATCCCCAAAAAGAAAATACTTTCATCATCATTCAACACTTTCACCTCACTCATACATAATCACTGTCTTTGCAGAGGAGCTCAGATACGACAGTTTAGAAGTCCCTCCAAACTGCCAATATCCCAAACCCCTCCTTTAAAGTGCAGGCATTGGTGAATATTGGTAACCCAGTGGCACTAGGTGACAAGAACAGTAACAGGTATAGTGGAGGAACAGAAATCAGCAGGAAGAGAAAAGAGAAGGGAGGTTTTCTAAACATATACAGTGGACCCCCGGTTAACAGCCTGCTCCAAACACTAACAATTATGTAAGTGTATTTTTGTATGTGCTTCTATAAGTGTATGTTTGGGGGACCAAAAGGACTAATCTAATTTACATTATTCCTTATGTTAATAAATTCGTTCAGTAACGGCACTTGAACAGCATTCTGGAACGAATTATGGCCGTTAACCGGGGGTCCACTGTACTATGTACTAATACTCATAGTGCGAGAAATAAGATGGACGAATTGAGATTAGTTGCAAGTACGGGTAACGCTGATGTTTTTGCTATAACTGAGATGTGGTTTAGTATGAAAAATCGGGACATGCCTGCTGAATGTCACATTCAGGGTTTTAAATTGTTCCAAGTAGGCACTCTATGTCCGTGATCGTTTAAATTGTTGCATAAAAATGGGTATAAAGTCTGAAATAACACATACAGAGTCTGTCTGGATAAGAATTTTCAGAGGGGTATGAAAAATTGATTTTAGGCATGATATACCGTCCCCCAAACTTAGATAGGGACTAAGGGAGACTACTTTGGGAGGAAATTGTTAAGGCTGCAATGCACGATAACGTAGTAATTCTAGGGGACTTTAACTTTAGTCAGATTGATTGGAATTTTTTGACTGGGAATTTAGAATCTAACGACTTTTTAGAAGTAGTTCAGGATTGTTTTTTGAAGAAGTTTGTGACAGAACCTACAAATGGAAATAACCTGCTTGACTTGGTTCTTTCAAACAAGGAAACCCTCGTTAATAATTTAGAAATTACAAAGGAACTCGACGCAAGCAACCACAAATCAATTACTTTTAGCATTGAATGGAAGTATGATAGTAGGAACAACTCAGTAACGGTCCCAGATTTTCGCTTAGCAGATTACAATGGGCTTAGAGAACACTTATCATCTGTTGACTGGGGTAACGAAGAGAGCTATCAATATGAGAGTTTTCTAAACACTATACATGCTGTCCAAAGAACGTTTATCCTGTATAAAGAAATTAGATCAAATAGAAATGATCAAATTGAATGAATAATAGGCTCAAATATCTTTTAGGGCAGAAGAAAGGAATTTATAGGTGCATCGAAAGAAGTGAAGGTCATCTTATGAACCAATATACTATTGACATTAAGAGGGACGTTAAAAAGGGAATAAGAAAAGCTAAACAGGACTATGAAATTAAAGTTGCTAGGGATTCGAAAATTAACCCAAAAGGTTTTTTCCAGATTTATAGAACAAAAGTTAGAGATAAGATAGGTCCCCTTAAAAATAACTCTGGGCATCTTACTGACAAGGAGAATGAAATGTGCTCTATTTTTAATAATTATTTTCTCTCAGTTTTCACACAGGAAGACACTAACAATATCCCAGTAATTAATTTTTATAGTGGGCCTGAAGAAGATAAATTATGTAATATCAGTCACTAGCGAAATGGTTATGAAACAAGTTATGGTTATGAAACAACTCTTTCGGGGTTTTGGTCGTACAAGTACGTCTTACGCACTGGGGTTATTGACGTACTAGTACGCCTAAATTCTAGCGCCCTCAAATCAAGCAGAAACAGGCTGTTAGGCCTAGATGTGATAGAATGGGTCTGTGCGGTCAGTGTGCGCATTATAAAAAAAATCCTGCACCACACAGTGCATAATGAGAAAAAAACTCTGACCGTGTTTTTGGTTTAAAACAGCGACTTTGCAGTCTATTTTCGTATGGTATTTATGCTTGTATTCTCGTTTTCTTAGTCTCATTTTATAGAATAGATGATATATTACAGAAATAGAGATAATTTTGACTGGTTTCACGATGACAAGTACCTTGAAATTGAGCGCAAAGTAGCGAAAATGTTCTATTTTGGCCGATGTTCAAGAGTAAACAAATCACACCATGCGTCCAATACACATCAACTGGAGAGTCTAATATTCTTGCACAAGTGCGCTGATATTATTTATACCATTTTTACAATGATGCAGTTGTATACATAACAGTAAATCTTCTATTTTTTGTGAGAATAAAAATTCAAAATGGAAAGCAATAGTAATGTAAGAGGGGCCTGGAGACTTGACTAATGAACAGAGATCTTATTTTAGTGCCAGGAATGTCTGCCTTGTTTATTATGGACCCTATTTTGAAATTGGCATAGTTTGAAATTTGTGTGAAATTGGCCAAATTGCCATTTTCTGACCACTATTTTGGGTAGTTGAAATTGGTAAATAGGCGGTTTCTTGTACTCAATCGATAGAAGAAATTGAGTTCTAGCGAAATAGCTATAATTTTAGTAGACTGAAACATTGGAATTTGCCGAAAATATGGCTCAAAGTGGGCAAAATCGCCGATGCGTAAATGTCATGGATACCGCTAATTTCGCGAAAGCATAATTCCATTAGTTTTTTATCAAATTTCATAATTTTTGTAGCGTTATGATCGGAAAAAGATTCTCTATCATTTCATAAGAAAAATTTTTTTTTTGTTTTTTTTTTAAATTCTTGGACCCTGAGAACGAGTTTCAGAGAGACCCCTTTGACCCCCAAAGGGTTAATTAAAGAATGCAAAATAGAACTCTCTAAACCATTAACTAATATTTTTAATTTATCTCTTCAAACAGGTGTAGTGTCTGGTATGTGGAAGATGGTCATTACCATCAAATTACCGCCCAATAAGCCTGACCTCAATTGTAGGCAAATTGCTAGTCAATTATAGCTGATATTATAAGAAGCCATCTAGATAAGCATAATTTGATTAATGATACTCAGCATGGATTCACGAGGGGTCATTCCTGTCTATCAAATTTATTAACCTTCTTCGGTAAAGCTTTCAAGGCTGTTGATCACGATAAAGAATTTGATATTGTTTATTTAGATTATATTAAGGCTTTTGATAGAGTACTGCACCAGAGACTGTTAAAGAAAGTGGCAGCTCATGGCATTAGGGGTAAAGTGCTGTCATGGATCGAGTCATGGCTCACCAATAGGAAGCAGTGTGTGCTTAAATTGGGTTAAATCCGAGTGGGGATCTGTAACAAGTGGCACTCCACAGGGATCAGTCTTAGGCCCATTGTTGTTTATAATATACGTATATCAATGACCTTGATGAGGGAATTACTAGTGATATGAGCAAATTCGCCGATTACACAAAGATAGTTAAGATAATTGATTCAAATGTAAATGTCACGGAACTTCAGGAGATTTTAGACAAACTCAATTCCTGGTTAGAAAAGTGGCAGATGCAGTTCAATGTAGATACAGTGGAACCCCGACTAATGTAAGCTCCATATAACGTAAAAATCGTGTAACGTAAGCTTTTTTTGCAAATATTTTTCTCGTGTAGCATACATTTACTCGTGTAGCGTAACGTACCAGACCTGTCTGCCTGCCCCGCGCCTGCGCAGGACGCCAGTCTAGCGTTGTTTACCATTGAGAGAACATTACCCAGTGCGCTCTTTCAAACATTCACAATACAGTGGACCCCCGAGTAATGTAAAAACTTCATTCCAGAAGCCTCCTCAAGTGCCATTACCAAACGAATTTACTCCCTTAAGGAATAATGTCACATAGGTTAGTCTATTTCAGACCCCCAAAAATACACTTCCACAAGCACTTACAATATTATACTTACATAGTTGTACGATTTCCGGGGTGTTCGTTACTCGGGGGTCCACTGTACTTTTGTTGTATTTTTTGGTGGTTTAGTGATTGTCACTGTGAAATAAGTCACCATGGGTCCAAAGAAGCTTCCTAGTGGCACCCCTGTGGTAAAGGGAGTGAGGAACACCATCGAACTGAAGAAAGAGATTGTAGAAAAATATGAGAGTGGTGTACGTCTGAGTGAGCTTGCCAGGATGTACAAGAAAACCCCATCTACTATCAGCACTATCCTGGCAAAGAGAAATGAGATCAAGGAAGCTAATGTTGCAAAAGGGGTTGATATGTTAACGAAAAATAGATCGAAAACAGTGGATGAGGTTGAGAAGTTGTTGATGGTGTGGATAAACAATAAACAGATAGCAGGTGATAGTATTTCCACGGCAATAATTTGTGAAAAGGCAAGGCAGTTGCACGCAGATCTTGTCAAGACAATGCCTGGAACCAGTGCTGAGGAGAGTGATTTTAAAGCCAGCAGAGGCTGGTTTGAGAGGTTTAACCCTTTGGGGGTCCACAGGCCCTCTCTGAAACTCGTTCTCAGGGTCCAAGAATTTTAAAAAAAAAATTATTTTTTCTTATGAAATGATAGAGAATCTTTTTCCGATCACAACGACACCAAAATTATGAAATTTGATCGAAAACTAACGGAATTTTGCTAGCGGTATCGATGACACTTACGGATTGGCGATTTTGCCCCCTTTGAGCCCTATTTTCGGCAAATTTCAATGTTTCAGTCTACTAAAATTATAGCTATTTCGCTAGAACTCCATTTGTTCTATCAATTGAGTACAAGAAACAGCCAATTTACCAATTTCAACTACCCAATAAGGTGGTCAGAAATTCGCAATTTGGCCAATTTCACACAAATTTCAAAAGATGCCAATTTCAAAATAGGGTCCAGAATAAATGACAGACATTCCTGGCACTCAAATAACATTTTATCTGTTAAATAGTCACGTCTCCAGGCCCTTTTTACATTACTTTTGCTTTCCATTTTGAATTTTTATTCTCACAAAAAATAAAAGATTTACTGTTATGTATACAACTGCATCATTGTAAAAATGGTATAAATAATATCAGCGCACTTGTGCAAGAATATTAGACTACCCAGTTGATGTGTATTGGACGCATGGCATGATTTGTTTACTCTTGAACATAGGCAAAAATCAAACATTTTCGCTAATTTGCGCTCAGTTTCAAGGTACTTGTCATCGTGAAACCAGTCAAAATTATCTCTATTTCTGTAATATATCATCCATTCTATCAAATGAGACTAAGAAAACGAGAATACAAGCATAAATACCATACGAAAATAGACTGCAAAGTCGCTGTTTTAAACCAAAAACACGGTCAGAGTTTTTTTTTCCTCATTATGCACTGTGTGGTGCAGGATTTTTTTTATACTGCGCACACTGACCACACAGACCCATTCTCTCACATCTAGGCCTACCAGCCTGTTTCTGCTTGATTTGAGGGCGTTAGAATTTAGACGTACTAGTACGACCAAAACCCTGGTGCGTAAGCCGTACTAGTACGGCCAAAACCCCGAAAGGGTTAAGAAACATAGTGGCATATACAGTGTTGTGAGGCATGTTGAGGCACCCAGTTCAGACAAACATGCAGCTGAAAAATTTGTGAGTGAATTTAAGGGGTTCGTAGAGGCTGAAGAATACCTCTCCCAACAAGTGTTTAATTGTGATGAAACAGGCCTGTTTTGGAAGAAAATGCCCAACAGGACCTTCATTACTCAGGAGGAAAAGGCACTGCCAGGACACAAGCCTATGAAAGACAGGCTAACTCTTATGATGTGTGCCAATGTCAGTGGTGATTTTAAAGTGAAGCCTTTACTGGTGTATCACGCAGAAAATTCCAGAGCCTTCAAGAAACACAATGTTAACATGAATTATTTGTGTGTGCATTGGAAAGCTAACACTAATGCATGGGTCACTAAGGACTTTTTCATGGAATGGTTGACTGGAGTGTTTGGCCCTAGTGTGAAGAAATACCTCCTGGAAAAGAAATTGCCACTCAAGTGCCTCCTGGTACTGGACAATGCTCCTGTTCATCCTCACAACTTACACGAGTTGTTGTCTGACAACTTAAATTTCATCAGAGTGAAGTTCTTGCCTCCTAACACCACTCCTCTCATCCAGCCCATGGACCAGCAGGTCATTGCAAACTTAAAGAAACTGTACACCAAAGCAGTGTTTCAGAAGTGCTTTGATGTGACCTCAGACACTGCATTGACCCTAAGAGAGTTCTGGAAAGATCACTTTATAACGTGCATTGCATAGGCCTTATAGGTGAGGCTTGGGAGGGAGTGACTCCCAGGACTTTAAACTCTGCTTGGAGACCACTGTGGCCAGATTGTGTTGAAAAGAGGGATTTTGAAGGATTTGAGGCTGACCCTGACGACCCTGTGCCTGTTGTGGAAGATACTGTGGAAGATATTGTGGCATTGGGGAACAGCCTGGGGTTGGAGGTGAGTGGTGAGGATGTGGAAGAGTTGGTGGAGGAGCACAGGGTAGAGATAACAACTGAAGAGCTGCAAGAGCTGGAACTGGAACAGCATCAGACCAGAGCTGAGGTTATTGCTTCACAGGAGGAGGAAGAGAGAGAGAAGGAGATGCCTTCTTCAGTGCTTAAGGAAATTTGTTCCAAGTGGAACGATGTGCAAAGTTTTGTTGAAAAACACCACCCTGAGCAAGCTGAAATGAGCCATCTGTGCAACCACTTCAGTGACAGAGCCATGTTGCACTTCAGGAAAATATTAAAGAGTCGCCAGAAACAGAGGACTGTGGACAGTTATTTCACGAGGCAGGGATCCAGTGACTCTCAAGCTGGTCCTAGTGGCATTAAAAGAAAAAGAAGGGAAGTAACCCTAGATAAGGACTTGTTACCTGAAGTCATTTTGGAGGGGGATTTCCCTTCCAACCACTAAACCCTGCCCCTGTCATCCTCCCTATCTTCCAGATGCCTGCAACTCTCTTCAATAAAGGTAAGTAAATGTTATTTATTAATCTGTTTTTTTATTATTTAGTATGTGAATATTTTTGGGTGGAACGGATTAATTGTATTTACATTATTTCTTATGGGAAATAAGGTTTTGAATTATGTATTTTTCGTGTTAAGTACTAGCTCCTGGAACGGATTAGTTACGTTAGTCGAGGGACCACTGAAAATGCAAGGTTCTGAAGCTCTGAAATGTCCATAACCCTAGCACTTATAAGTTAAATAACGTTGAACTTAGCCATATAGATTGCGAAAAGGACTTGGGGGTTATGGTAAGCAGCAACCTTAAACCAAGACAGCAATGCCTAAGCATACGTAATAAGGCAAACAGATTACTGGGATTTATATCAAGAAGTGTAAGCAACAGAAGTCCAGCAGTTATATTACAGCTTTATACATCATTAGTAAGGCCTCATTCTAGATTACGCAGCTCAGTTCTGGTCTCCATATTACAGAATGGATATAAATTCGTTAGAAAACATTCAGCGTAGAATGACTAAATTAATATATAGCATTAGAAATCTTCCGTATGAAGAAAGACTGAAGACCCTTAAACTACATTCAACTGTAAGACAAAGAATGAGGGGAGACATGATCGAAGTGTATAAGTGGAAGATGGGTATTAACAAAGGGGATATAAATAAGGTTTTGAGGATCTCTCTCCAAGAGAGAACCAGCAATAATGGATTCAAATTAGATAAGTTTAGATTTCGAAATTATATAGGAAAGTACTGGTTTGGTAATAGGGTAGTTGATGAGTGGAACGGTCTGCCTAGAAGGGTTATCAAAGCTAAAACCTTGGGTACTTTCAAATTTAGAGTGGATAAATACATGAGTGAGAGGGGTTGGATTTGAGTGGGACTTGCATGTGAGTAAATAGAACTGTCAAAGCTTATTGCTTAGGCAGCGTTCATTCTGTTAGTGGGTTGGATTTGAGAAGAACCTGCCTAGTATGGGCCAACAGGCCTATTGCAGTGTTCCTCCTTTCTTATGTTCTTACGTTAACAGTAAATTTTCTATTTTTTTGTGTGAATAAAAATTCAAAATGGAAAGCAAGTGTAATATAAGAGGGGCCTGAAGACATGACTAATGAACAGAGAAAATCTTATTTTAGTGCTAGGAATGTTTGCATTGTTTATTCTGTACCCTATTTTGAAATTGGCATCTTTTGAAATTTGTGTGAAATTGGCCAAATTACCTATTTCTGACCACTTTATTGGGTAGTTGAAATAGGTGAATGGGCGGTTTCTTGTACTCAGTCGACAGAAGGAATACTAGTGAAATAGTTATGAGTTTGGTAGAATGGAACAATGGAATGGGCTAAAAATTACTGATGCGTAAATATCGTCGTTGGTTTAAGTGTATTCTAACCTAACTACAGTGGTACCTCGACTTACGATATTTTTTCATTCCAGAATGACGAATTTATCTCCTTAAGAAATGTTGTAAAATAGACTAGTCCTTTTAGACCCCCAAAATTACACTTACAAAAGCATTTAAAAAAATAAACTTACATAAAAGGGTGAGTTTGGGGACCATCGTAAGTCGAGGTACCACTGTACTCTGTAATCCGGCAAAATCACTAATTCGGCACCCTACAGGTTCCGATGATGCCGGATTAGTGATGGCCAACCTGTACTTGTTCTAGTATTAAGTAGTTTGTAAGTGCTATTCTTAGTGTCCCAAAATGCTTTATATAACAAGTGGTTTTCCTTAGAAAGTACAAATAATGTAATCCCTAAGGTACAAATAATGTAATCCCAGAACTGAATCAACCCCATGTAATTATTAGAAATAAAATTTGATTTAATTTGATCATAAACCCATTACTGTACTGTACTTTCAAAAGACTTAACATTCTACTGTACCTTGATGTCATCCACCTCTGCAGTTTCTAGTTTCTTCCTGAAAGCTGCATCACTTTCCAGTGCTTGTACAACTTCTTTCAAGTATCGACCATATTCCAAATTTAATTCCTGAAGAAGAGATATGTCTGTCCTGAACTTTTATCATGGATGGACTGAGACATTGCCTAAAGTTATGTCTCCAATTTATATGTTGGCTGTGAAATATATTAGAGAAAAACATAGAGCACTCATGCATGAAAATCAATGCACAGGCAGTCTCTTCAGTTTCATACATAAGCACTGACTTAATATATTTGTTTCCAGCCTCAATGACTAAGAAGCAGAGCCAACTTCAATCAACTGAAACCATATAAACAATTACTGCATATGTAATTAACATATTCCAGATAAAAGTTGATTTTACATAGTTTTGGCTAATATTAAGAACAAATGTTCTTAATATTAGTCAGAAGAAAATGGTTAAAGGAGAATCTCAAAAGTGATTTGGCATGCAATCATTACATTATGCAGAAAACCCTGTAATTATCTATTTAAAAATTGAGTGATATATGTGATGAAGGTTTTAAGGATTTGTCTACATTTGCAGCCTGGCCTGAGGCTAGTTTTCCTATTTTGAAAAACTGCCTGCAATCAACTACTCCTTCAGCCTTGTTCATCATTTCCTGAATTAACATATCCACACGACCACTTACCCAGTCCTCGTTGTGCTCCTCCCCATCTTTGTGTTCATCACCCTTGTGTTCCTCTGCTGTCTTATCCTTGACCGGGAGAGCCTCAAGGAGGGAGCCCACTAGCACCACTGCCACTAACAGTCGCCACCTCATGCTGAGCATGCTGCAAAATTACATTATCATCTACACATTAATTTTCATTAACTAGTTGACACACTATATTATTATTACAATCAAGGGGAAAAGCTAAACTCAAAAGGTAATACAGCACCTGGGGAAATGTGATGCATTCACGTTTGATCCAAGGAAGGGAAACAAAGGTCCAATTCCTTAGTTTTTCAAATGAGGTTCCTTGTTGGCAGTAAGGGCTCTTCCCTTACTGCCAACAAGGAACCTCATTTGAAAAACTAACTCTGTATATTACCATAAAAATTACAAAATTAGTAATAAGCACCAGGAATGATAATCATCAGCAGGTGCAGTGATCAATAAACCATATCACGGGCAGGGACTGAACTCAAGGCGAGTGAGTCATAAAACTCCAGGCCAGCACGTAAGCCACTGGGCCAGCTAGCTACAATAAGATTCATCCAACTAGGTATATTTATATACCACAGAGAGGTTAGCATGGGCCCCACTGTAACCACAAATAAAAGTTTTTACAGATTAATCCCCTGCCAGCGTGGCCATGACAAACTCTAGCTCTAGTCCCCTCAGACATCATCGTGACTCACAAAATTATAATGACACAATTGCAAACAATCATACCACGAGTTCAATCCTCGACCATGGTATTGTTTGCAATTGTGTCATTACGATTTTGTGAGTTGCAATGATCAACAGTTGTAGTGATCAACAGCTGGTGCAGTGATCAATAGTTGCAATGATCAATAGTTGTAGTGATTAACAGCTGGTGCAATGAAGAATAACTGTACTGATCAACAGTTGGTGCAATGATCAATAGCTGTAATAATAATAATAATAATAATAATAATAATAATAATAATTTTATTTAGACATGATACAAGGTTGTACTACATAGTTCTAGGTATACATGAGGTGTCCATGCCAAAAGCCCCTAATATGCTGAGCATTGTGGGCATTCTTAAAATTAATTAACAGTAGACTACATGGTAAAAAAATTTGGTTGATAATTTACAAAATAAGTATAATTGTGTATTTAGGTTGTGAAATTTGAATATAAGTTGAACATAATAATTTGTTAATTGCAGCAATGCAATTAATTAAATCAGATCAAACAAATTAAAACAATTAGTTGTGTTGCAAGTATAGTTTATATGTTCATTAGATAAGTTACACAGAGTACAAGAGTGGATTATTTTATTTGTTAGTGCTATAGAAACAGAGTTAGCTCAGTATGCATTATTTATAACAGGTTTTTACATTTAAGTGATTAATCAACTTTGTTGGTAATGTTAAATATTGTGCACTTAGGTTTGGGTGAGAAGGTGGTTTTTTAGCAGCACTTTGAATTGAGGTACACGCAGGGTTTCTTTGGCAATCACAGGTAATGAATTCCAAATTTTCGGGCCTTTAATGTGCATTGAGTTTTTGCATAGTGTTAGATGGACACGGGGAACATCGAGGAGTGATCTGTGTCTTGTGTTATGGTCATGTGTCCTGTTAAGGTTGGTAAGGAGAAGTTTGAGTGGTGAGTTAATATTTGAGTTTAGTGTTCTATGTATGTAATAGGCATGGATGTTTTGTATGGTGAGTAAGTTTAGATTTTTGAATATTGGTGGAGTATGTTGTCTGGAGTGTGAATTTATCATCATTCTAACTGCAGCCTTTTGTTGTATTATTAATGGTCTGAGATGAGTTATTGTTGTTGAGCCCCATGCGCAGATTCCATAACGACATATAAAATTCTGCGAGGAATAGATAAGGTGGACAGAGACAAGATGTTCCAGAGAGGGGACACAGAAACAAGGGGTCACAATTGGAAGTTGAAGACTCCTATGAGTCAAAGGGATGTTAGGAAGTATTTCTTCAGTCATTGTTGTCAGGAAGTGGAATAGCCTAGAGAGCGACATAGTGGAGGCAGGAACCATACATAGTTTTAAGACTAGGTTTGATAAAGCTCATGGAGCAGGGAGAGAGAGGACCTAGTAGCAATCAGTGAAGAGGCAGGGCCAGGAGCTATGACTCGACCCCTGCAACCACAAATAGGTGAGTACAAATAGGTGAGTACAAATAGGTGAGTGAGGTAGGGGTAAATGAGTGTGTGATATAGGGTAAGGAGAGCTGGTTGTGGAACATAGTACCGTATCTTGGACAGTATTCCCACGGTCTTGGAGACTTTCTTGGAAATTTGTTGTAAATGTGTCTGAAATTTGAGGCTACTGTCAAGATGGATTCCTAAGAATTTTCCCTCTGTGAGTTTTGTGATAAGGGACCCATTTATCATTATGTTAAGTGGTGCATTTGTAGCTCTGTTTCCAAACTGAATGAAATAGGTTTTATCAATATTGAGAGTAAGTTTGTTAGTCATCATCCAGGTAGATATTTTCTGCAATTCAGCATTTACAGTGTTGGCTAGTATGTCTGGGGTTGGGTGAGAGAAAACGTATGTAGTGTCATCTGCAAATAGTATGGGTTTGAGTAGTTGAGATGCATTTGGTAGGTCGTTAATGTAAATAAGAAAGAGAAGTCGACCAAGAACACTTCCCTGTGGGATACCAACTGTAATAGTTTGCGTGGTAGAGCTAGCTCCATTCATGTACACATATTGGATTTTGTTGCTACGGTATGATTTTAGGTAGTTGAGGGAGTGCCCTCTTATACCATACTGTGATAATTTTAGGTGTAACAGATCATGGTCAACTGTATCAAAAGCTTTACGTAAATCAATGAAGATTCCCACTGGGATTTCTTTTTTCTCAAGAGCGGTGTAAATGATTTCTAGCATGTGTATAACAGCATCATTTGTATTTTTATTAGGCCTGAATCCAAACTGACAGTGGTTGAGTACGTTGTGGGAGATGAGGTAGGAATATATCTGTCTATGAATTAATTTTTCAAAGATTTTGGAGAGAAGGGGTAAGTTAGATATTGGCCTATAGTTATTCTGGTCTGTTTGATCTCCTCCTTTATGTATGGGGGTAACCCTCGCTATTTTGAGTATTGATGGGAAGGTAGCGGATTCGATGGATTTGTTAAAGAGTGTTGCAATAATTGGTGAGAGAACTTGAGAAGCTTTTTTGTATATAAAAGGTGGTAAGTTATTTAGATCTCCTGCCTTGTTTTTTAATGTGTTAATTATAAGTGAGACTTATAAGTGAGACTTCTATCTCACTGGATAGGTTCCAGTGAGATAGTCGTTAGGTGGAGTGTTTGAACTTGGGATTTTGCTTGCCAGCTTTTTTCCTATAGTGGAGAAGAAATCATCGAGTCTGTTTGCTGTTTCAGTAGATGGGAGTAGTGGTTCATCTGGTTTTGTTAGTTTGATTGTTCTGTTAGTGGATATCTTTTTAGTTCCTAGAATTTCAGATAGAGTTTTCCAGGTCTTTTTTATATCACCTTTTAAGTTATTTAATCTGTTCTCATAGTACAAATTTTTTGACCTTCTTATTAGGCTCGTTAGGTTTGATGAGTAACGTTTTGTTTGTTCTCTTGTTATTTGACCCATTCTGTACTGTTTTTCATATTGGTGTTTAATATTAATAGATTTGAGAATGCTGGGTGTTAGCCAGGGAATGTTTAGTCTTTTAGCTGTGATCTGTTTTGTTTTTTAGGGCAATGCTTATTATAGAGGTATTGGGTCTCTTTTAGAAAATTATTAATACATATGTCAGTATCTGTATAGTTGTCTATCTCTGTTTGCCAGTCAATGTTTGTCATAGCTGTTATGAAGTTATTAATAGCTGTCTCATTATGTAGTCTGAAGGTAACTTTAGTAGTCTCTAGGGGTAATTTACCGAGGTTGGTTATGAGAAAGGTAGGGTAGTGGTCTGTGGTATTATCTGTGATTATGCCTGATTTTAAAGGGGATATGGTGTTGAGGACACTTGGCTAATCAGTAATGGTAATGTCAGCTTGTCTAAGGAAGTTGGAGAGATCACGTTCGTTTGATATATGGAATTGCTGACCTGTAGTGATCAACAGTTGGTGCAATCAAGAATAACTGTGCTGATCAACAGCTGGTGCAATGATCAATAGTTGTAGTGATCAACAGCTGGTGAAATGAAAAATAATTGCACTGATCAACTGCTGGTGTAGTGATCAACAGCTGGTGCAATGATCAACAGTTGTAGTGATCAATACCCGGTGCAATGATCAACAGTTGTAATGATCAATAGTTGTAGTGATCAACAGCTGGTGCAATGAAGAAAAATTGTACTGACCAAGAGCAGGTGTAGTAAACTTATGCTATGGTCAACAGCTGGTGCAGTGATCAACAGCTGGTGCAGTGATCAACAGCTGGTGCAGTGATCAACAGTTGGTGCAGTGATCAACAGTTGGTGCAGATCAACAGCTGGTGCAGATCAACAGCTGGTGCAGTGGCGTGCATAATTCAAGGCTGAAATTTCCTCACTTAACTTCCTTAAAGCAGTGACACGTCAACCTTATTTTAAATTCCCCTAAATCATCCTCGTCTTTGGTTTCTGACCTTGTCCTCACGTCACAGCTTTCTTACCAACTTTATCTATCCATCACCACGAAAAAAATAATGGAAAATGTATTAGATTTGAGGTTAAAACAATATTTAAAACAGATCACTCACATACGGTCGAGTTTGTTTAGGTCCCCACAAACAATGAATTCAACAACGTATCTAAAAACATTTTTTTTTTTAATTTTGATAGTCTCTAAGTTATTTGCACGTTTAGACTGTTCCGTACGAAAAAAAATATGATAAGGGGTGGAACTGTGAAGGTGCTGCATTGTTTGATTAATTTCTAGATGGGTAGTCTTCATCCTGACGTCATAAATGTGATTTTTTTTTTAATTTAAGACTACTATATATATTAGGTCATTCAAACACATTCAAACTTGAAAAGATGATGGTTACAGCATACAAATAGACTTGATCCAAGCAAAAAAAAACTATATCCACCTAGAGGAACATAATTTAGCACTTTATAAGCTACAAGAATCCCAATGGAAATAAGTCACTTTTGTGTGACAGCTATCATAACTTTGGGGTCCAGTGCCTGGACTCATTATGTACCTCTAATCTTTTGACTACCGCCCACACCTGTCCCAGCTACTGGACCTTTATGACAAGGTCCTGGATGCTGTAGAGGATAAACAAAATACAGATGTAGTATACACAGACTTTGCAAAGGTTTCGACAAGTGTGACCATGGTGTAATAGCTCACAAAATGCGTGATAAGGGAATAACAGGAAAAGTTGGTAGATGGATCTATAACTTCCTGACAAATAGAACACAAAGAGTAATAGTAAACAGAGTAAAGTCCGAGGCAGCTACAGTGAAAAGCTCTGTTCCACAAGGCACAGTACTAGCTCCCATTCTATTCCTCATCCTCATATCTGACATAGACAGAGATGTAAGCCATAGCTCTGTGTCTTCATTGCGGATGACACCCGGCTTGCCATGGCAGACCTCCATCGAAGACACCGCAAGACTTCAAGTGGACATAAACCAAATCTTCAAATAGGTCACTCTAAATAATATGAAGTTCAATGAGGAGAAATTTCAACTACTCAGATATGGAAAACTTGAGGAAATTAAAAATATATCAGGGTATACAACAAACTCTAACAATACAATAGAGCGAAAACGTAATGTCCGTTAGGACTCTTTATTGACCTAAGGAAAGCTTTTGATACAGTAGACCACGGCATTCTACTCCAAAAACTTGACCATTATGGTATAAGAGGCCACGCGCTTATATATTTCAAATCCTATCTTACTAACAGGTATCAATACGTCACCATTAAAGACACAACCTCATCTACACGACCACTTGATACTGGAGTGCTACAGGGAAGTGTCCTTGGTACCCTACTCTTCCTCCTATACATCAATGATCTTCCCAACGTATCCCAACACCTGAAACCGATTCTCTTTGCTGATGATACGACTTATGTCATCTCCCACCCAAATCTTGCCTCACTCAATACCATTGTTAATGAAGAGCTACTAAAAATATCAACCTTACAACTTACACTTAACACTGACAAAAACCTTCTACATTATGTTTGGTAACAGAACAGGTGTTGCATAACTGAACATAATGATTAACAACACTCCTATTGCTAAACACAATGAGAATTCCTGGGCCTACACCTTGAGAGCAACATGAATTTCTGCACCCATATCAAACACAGCAAAAAAAAAGTAACCAAAACGGTTGGGATCCTCTCCAAGATACGTTACTATGTACCGCAATCAGCCCTACTCACACTATCCTATTCACTCATCTATCCATACCTCACCTATGTCATATGTGCTTGGGGATCAACAGCAACAACCCACCTAAAACCAATATTACTCAACAAAAAGCCGCAGTAAGAATTATCACGCAATCCAATCCCAGGCAGCACACCACCCCACTCTTCAAAGACCTAAATTTACTCACTGTCCAGAACATCCACACTTACTACTGTGCAACCTACATGTACAGAACCATAAATTCCAATATTAACCCTGAACTAAAACGCTTTCTTGATAGTTGTGACAGGACCCATAGGCACAATACCAGACACAAAAATCTTTGACATTCCCCGTGTCCGGCTAAATCTATACAAACGTTCAATGTACATTAAAGGGCCTAAAATCTGGAACTCCCTACCTGAAAACTCCAGAACTGCAGACTCAGCCACCATTTTCAACACTATCATCAAAAAACATCTTATCTCACTAACACACCCCACCATCACCTAAATACATGAAAACTACCGATTCACGCACACACACACAGTGACAGGATGTTCCAGAGAGGGAACACAGAAACAAGGGGACACAACTGGAAGCTGAAGACTCAGATGAGTCAAAGGGATGTTAGGAAGCATTTCTTCAGCCACAGAGTAGTCAGGAAGTGGAATAGTCTAGAGAAAGATATAGTGGAGGCAGGAACCATACATAGTTTTAAGACAAGGTATGATAAAGCTCATGGAGCAGGGAGAGCAGAGACCCAGTAGCAGACAGCGAAGAGGCGGGGCCAGGAGCTGAGTCTCGACCCCTGCAACCACAATTAGGTGAGTACAATTAGGCGAGTACACACACACACACACAGTACGAAACAGTACGAAAACGACATAGCATCGAAAGTTAAGTCCGACCCGAAACTGATGTACAGTCACATCAGAAGGAAGACAACAGTCAAGGACCAGGTGATAAGGCTGAGGAGAGAAGAATGGGAACTCACAAGTAACGATCAAGAGGTATGTGAGGAGCTCAACTTGAGGTTTAAGGAAGTATTCACAGTGGAGGAAGGAAGGCAGCTGGGTAGACAGGACTGGGTGCATCACCAACAAGGGATGTATCAAGTGCTAGAGGGCATACACACAACTGAGGAGGAGGTGAAGCAGTTACTCAGTGACCTTGATACCTCAAAGGCGATGGGTCCGGACAATATCTCCCCGTGGGTTCTTCGGGAAGGAACTGAGGTACTGAGTGTGCCACTTACCATAATATTCAACACATCCCTTGAAAGTGGGCAGCTACCTGAGGTATGGAAAAATGCCAGCGTAGTCCCCATCTTTAAAAAAGGAGACAGAAGAGAGGCACTAAACTATAGACCGGTGTCACTTACGTGTATAGTGTGCAAAGTCTTGGAGAAAATCATCAGGAAAAGAATGGTGGAGCATCTGGAGCTGAACAGGATAATAAACACCAGACAGCACAGATTCCGGGAAGGCAAATCCTGTGTAACAAACCTCCTGGAGTTCTATGATAAAATAACAGAGGTAAGGCAAGAGAGAGAAGGGTGGGTTGATTGCATTTTCCTGGACTGCAGGAAGGCCTTCGACACAGTTCCTCACATGAGATTAGTAAAGAAGTTGGAAGAACAAGCATGTATAACAGGAAGGGCACTGGAATGGATCAGGGAATACCTCACAGGGAGGCAACAACGGGTCATGGTGCGTGATGAGGTATCACAGTGGGTGCCTGTGACGAGCGGTGTACTGCAGGGGTCTGTCCTAGGACCAGTGTTATTCTTGGTATATGTAAATGACATGACGGACGGGATAGACTCAGAAGTGTCTCTGTTTGCAGATGATGTGAAATTAATGAGGAGAATCACATCGGAAGAGGACCAAGCAGGACTTCAAACAGACCTGGACAAGCTTGACATCTGGTCTAGCAACTGGCTTCTCGAAGTCAATCCCACCAAATGCAAAGTCATGAAGATCGGAGAAGGGTCAAGAAGACCGCTGACAGAGTACAGGCTAGGCGGACAAAGGCTACAAACCTCGTCAAAGGAGAAAGACCTTGGGGTGAGTATAACGCCAAGCACGTCTCCGGAGGCACACATCAACCAGATAACTGCGGCAGCATATGGGCGACTGGCAAACCTAAGACTAGCGTTCCGTTACCTTAACAAGGAATCGTTCAAGACACTGTACACCGTGTACGTGAGGCCCATACTAGAATATGCAGCACCAGTCTGGAACCCACACCTGGTCAAGCACGTAAAGAAACTAGAGAAAGTGCAAAGGTTTGCGACAAGGTTAGTTCCACAACTCAGGGGACTGTCCTATGAAGAAAGGTTGAGGGAAATAGGACTAACAACACTGGAGGAAAGAAGGGTCAGAGAAGACATGATAACGACATACAAAATACTGCGGGGAATCGACAAGGTAGACAGTGACAGGATGTTCCAGAGAGGGAACACAGAAACAAGGGGACACAACTGGAAGCTGAAGACTCAGATGAGTCAAAGGGACGTTAGGAAGCATTTCTTCAGCCATAGAGTAGTCAGGAAGTGGAATAGTCTAGAGAAAGATATAGTGGAGGCAGGAACCATACATAGTTTTAAGACAAGGTATGATAAAGCTCATGCAGCAGGGAGAGCAGAGACCCAGTAGCGGACAGCGAAGAGGCGGGGCCAGGAGCTGAGTCTCGACCCCTGCAACCACAATTAGGTGAGTACAATGGCATGGTGGCTAGCGCTCTTGCTTCACGCACGGAGGGCCCTGGTTCAATTCCCGGCGGGGCCGAAACATTTCGAAGTGTTTCGTTACACACACACACACACATACATACAACAGGCCTAGTGTCTAATCGACATGTGCCTAGGACAAAATTGTAACTAACACACACACATCCTCCTCATCTACACCAACATTGACCCAAAGGACAATAAACACAAAATCCCGAATATAGCTATTGTCTAATATTATCAAACTAGTCTTAAGTTTGGCTGATATAATCCAATATAGGAGCTTTAATAGAAAGTATGTAACATGCCAAGATGAAATCATTCTCATTACTTAATTCATTTGTAATACAATCTAAATATTCTGAACTACCTTACTATTGTAAATCTATTTAATCATTTGAAATTTATATTCATTTGTAATTTGCAATATAGATTAAGAACTAGTATTAGTCTACCCGAAATGCCTAGTATGCCCAGGCATGCTAGGCATGCTAATGGCCATCTTTGTAATTATTGTCTTATAAATGTAAACCACACTTTGTAATATTTACAGAGAAATAAAAAAAATCTGATTGTGAAGGACCTGGGAGTGATAATGTCAGAGGATCTCGCCTTCAAAGACCACAACAATGTATCTACCGTATCTGCTAGGAAAATGATAGGATGGATAATGAGAGCCTTCAAAACTAGGGACGCCAACCCATGATGATTCTCTTCAAATCTCTTGTTCTCTCTAGGCTGGAATACTGCTGTACACCAACGGCCCCCTTCAAGGCTGGCGACATTGCTGACCTGGAGAGTGTACAAAGAACTTTCACGGCACACATAAGTATGATAAGGCACCTAAATTACTGGGAACGGTTAAAGGTCATTGATCTGTATTCCCTGGAACGCAGGCGAGAGAGATACATGATAATATACACATGGAAAATCCTAGAGGGATTAGTACCCTATGAAAGCAAAAGAGTCGGCTAGAAGATGCAACATTTCCCCAATGAAAAGCAGGGGCGCCACGAGTACATTGAGAGACAACACAATAAGTGTCCGGGGCCAAAGACTGTTCAACTCCTTCCCAGCATGCATAGGGGAGATTATCACCAATAGACCCCTGGCTGTCTTCAAGAAGGCACTGGACAGGCACCTAAAGTCAGTACCTGACCAACCAGACTGTGGTTCGTACGTCAGTTTGCGTGCGGCCAGCAGTAACAGCCTGGTTGATCAGACCTTGATCCACCATGAGGCCTGGTCTCAGACCGAGCCGAGGGGCCTTGACCCCCGAAACCCTCTCCAGGCAAACTCCAGGTATAGGTGTTCCCTAGCTCGATCGCTAGCGCACTCAGCTCACACACTGAGGTCCGGAGTTCGAATTTCCGGTACGGCTGGAAAACATTAGGACGTGTTTCCATAAGACACCTGCTGTCCCTGTTCACTCATCAGTGTAAAATGGGTACCTGGGTGTTAGTCGACTGGTGTGGGTCGCATCCTGGGACACTGACCTAATTTGCCAGAAATGCTCTGCATAACAAGTATGGTAGGATTGTGGATAGTAGAGTCGGAGTGCACATGCTGTGGATTCCATCTCACATTGGTCTTCAGTTGCATTATAGAACTGATAAATTGGCTAAGTTTTATGCTTTCAAAGAGGGGGTAGATTACAATCTTGGCTTGTCAGTTAGCAGTTTGAGAACAATAATACGAAAAGAACTTCAACTAAATTTTATTGACTTAAAGACTCAGGGAGATTGACACCAGTCAGTCCATCTATCATCATTCTATCATGCAGGAGGAGCCACATGTCTATGGTGCATCCAACAAAATAAGCAGACTCTTGGATGTCACCACCGCCCTCCTCCGGCTGGGTTACAAGTATCTTTGGCAGGTTAAATCACCACCACCAGATGTAGACCAAACAAAATGTAAACTTTGTCAGTTGGATTATTGTCACACCCTGCGTCATTATGTACTGGAGTGCGACAAAATTAATGAATTCAGAGACAACTCACTCAGAAATGTTCAAGATATGTCAAAGTATTTTATCCACAGTGGTATATTACAGACCATTCTGGAACAATACCCTGACTTTGCTCCCTATAAGTAAAGCATTGCCACGTGTGTGTGTGTGTGTGTGTGTGTGCGTGTTGATTGCCATTTTGTCCTATGCACATGTCGATTGAAGGTTGGGCCTGTTGTGTGTGCGTGTGTGTGTGTGTACTCACCTATTTGTGGTTACAGGGGTCGAGTCATAGCTCCTGGCCCCGCCTCTTCACTGATTGCTACTAGGTCCTCTCTCTCCCTGCTCCATGAGCTTTATCAAACCTCGTCTTAAAACTATGTATGGTTCCTGCCTCCACTATGTCGCTTTCTAGGCTATTCCACTTCCTGACAACTCTATGACTGAAGAAATACTTCCTAACATCCCTTTGACTCATAGGAGTCTTCAACTTCCAATTGTGACCCCTTGTTTCTGTGTCCCCTCTCTGGAACATCTTGTCTCTGTCCACCTTATCTATTCCTCGCAGTATTTTATATGTCGTTATCATGTCTCCCCAACCCTCCTGTCCTCTAGTGTCGTCAGGCCGATTTCCCTTAACCTTTCTTCGTAGGACAATCCCCTTAGCTCTGGGACTAGTCTAGTCTTGTGTGTATGTATATATGTGTGTGTATATGTATGTGTGTGTGTGTGTCTACCTGGAGTCTACCTGGAGAGAATTCCAGGGGTCAACGCCCACGCGGCCCGGTCTGTGACCAGGCCTCCTGTTGGACCAGAGCCTGATCAACCAGGCTGTTACTGCTGGCCGCACGCAGTCCAACGTACGAACCACAGCCCGGCTGGTCAGGTACCGACTTGAGGTGCCTGTCCAGTGCCTGCTTGAAGACAGCCAGGGGCTTGTTGGTAATCCCCCTGATGTATGCTGGGAGGCAGTTGAACAATCTTGGGCCCCTCACACTTATTGTGTTGTCCCTCAACGTGCTAGTGGCACCCCTGCTCTTCATTGGGGGGATGTTACATCGCCTGCCGAGTCTTTTGCTTTCGTAGGGAGTGATTTTTGTGTGCAAGTTTGGTACTAATCCCTCGGGAATTTTCCATGTGTATATAATAATGTATCTCTCCCGCCTGCGTTCTAGAGAGTACAGGTTTAGGAACTTCAAGCGTTCCCAGTAGTTGAGGTGGTTTATCGCACTTATGCGTGCGGTGAAGGTTCTCTGCACATTTTCAAGGTCAGCAATTTCACCCGCCTTGAAAGGTGCAGTTAGTGTGCAGCAATATTCCAGCCTAGATAGAACAAGCGATCTGTAAAGTGTCAACATGGGCTTGGCATCCCTGGTTTTGAAGGTTCTCATTATCCATCCTGTCATTTTTCGAGCAGATGCAATTGCTACATTGTTATGGTCCTTGAAAGGTGAGATCCTCTGACATGATAACTCCCAGGTCTTTGACATTAGTTTTTCGCTCTATTGTGTGGTTGGAATTAGTTTTGTACTCCGATGAGATTTTAATTTCTTCACGTTTTCCGTATCTGAGTAATTGAAATTTCTCATCATTGAACTTCATATTGTTTTCTGCAGCCCATTTAAAGATTTGGTTTATGTCTGCTTGGAGTCTTGCAGTGTCTTCAACGGTGGACACTGTCATACAGATTCGGGTGTCATCTGCAAAGGAAGACACAGCACTGTGGCTTATATCCCTGTCAATGTCTGATATGAGGATGAGGAATAGGATGGGAGCAAGTGTATGTGTATGTGTGTATGTGTATATGTAAGTGTGTATGTATGTGTGTGTGTGTGACCCAACAATAAAATTTGCACCAAGAACTCATTACAGTTGTGACCGGGTGTAGACTAGTGAAGTGTTCATTGCGTTATAATTTGTTCATGATTGTAACCATGTATAAACGTAAGTAAGTAAATTTACTTACATGTTTCATTACCTTTGTAACTTGTAAGTTCATTACTTTTGTAGCTTGTTAGTTCATTACCTTTGTAACTTGCTCAGCTATCAAAACTTTGGGGTCCAGTCCTTGGACCCATTATGTACCTCTGTAATCTTTTGACTACCGCCCACAGGATGGGTATGGGGTGCATAATAAAGATATCAAACTAACATAACAAGCGGCTTTCTATATAGTAGTATGTCACTGATGTCAGCTAGGCCTGTATACCTTGTACGTGTACTTGTTTACCTGGAGAGAATTCCAGGGGTCAACGCCCCTGCGGCCCGGTCTGTGACCAGGCCTCATGTTGGACCAGAGCCTGATCAACCAGGCTGTTACTGCTGGCCGCACGCAGTCCAACGTACGAACCACAGCCCGGCTGGTCAGGTACCGACTTTAGGTGCCTGTCCAGTGCCTGCTTGAAGACAGCCATGGTTCTGCTGGTAATCCCCCTGTTGTATGCTGGGAGGCAGTTGAACAATCTTGGGCCCCTGACACTTATTGTGTTGTCTCTCAACGTGCTAGTGGCACCCCTGCTTTTCACTGGGGGGATGTTACATCGCCTGCCGAGTCTTTTGCTTTCGTAGGGAGTGATTCTCGTGTGCAAGTTTGGTACTAATCCCTCGAGAATTTTCCACGTGTATATAATAATGTATCTCTCCCACCTGCGTTCTAGAGAGTACAGGTTTAGGAACTTCAAGCGTTCCCAGTAATTGAGGTGGTTTATCGCAGTTATGCGTGCGGTGAAGGTTCTCTGCACATTTTCTAGGTCAGCAATTTCACCCGCCTTGAAAGGTGCAGTTAGTGTGCAGCAATATTCTTGTAGAAATAAAGGTATATTATTATTATAAAGTCAACGACTTTATAAAGCCAACGCCCAGTGAAAGTTTGGTGATCAGATGATACATAACTTAATGCTCAGAATCCAATGATTCCAAGTTTATTAATTACACTAGGAAACTGGAAATTTTGCATCTACTAAGCCAAAACTTGGATGGTTCTATCCAGTATATAAAGTGCATGGAACATTAAAGATTATAGATGTTCCAAAGTGACATACTTCAGTTAGTTAACGGGGAAAAAAAAATATTTTTTTTTACATTTTATTGGTTTTAAACAGATATACAGAAAACATAACCATAAATAACTGTGACCGCAATCACACATGCAAAGAATTACAAAAAAAAAAACCAGTACAAAACATACAGATAATCAATCTCCAGAGAGACAATAATGTCCCTGTCCCCGCCAACCACTATGTGCATACAATTATATGCACCTATTACATTTTACCAGAATCATTATCCCACAAGCTACGTGGGACCCAAATACTAATTGTCGTAATTCATATCTGAGTTTCGGTAAAGGAACTCAGCATACATCATATAGAATTGCTCCTATAAAGTATGATTTAAATAAAAAAAAAAAACACCATTTTAGACATGAAACTGACAAAGTGGCACTTTAGTATACACCAATACTGAAAGTATGATGGCTATCAGAAGAGCAAGCACTCCAATGGAAATAAGTCACTGATTCTTTTGAGCTATCCTAGATAATTTACAGAAATGTTAAACTATGTTTGATAATTGTACTTGTGTGTACCTGTACCTAAATAAACTTACTCAGAGGCAGTCTCAAGTTTTGCACGGAAACCTAAACCTAAGGGGCATCATATGTTTTCACCATTTTCTGCTACTAATGTTGCAAAACTGTTCCTGCCTCTCAGCTGTTTGCCCAGATTATATTAAAGTGGCAATCATTGCCTCTCTCTCTCTCTCTCTCTCTCTCTCTCTCTCTCTCTCTCTCTCTCTCTCTCTCTCCCTCGACCCAGCCCACCTCTCCCTCTCATCACAATAATAATGCACACAATTCTTACCACTTCCCTCTTGTTCTTTCCATACTTTTCTCTCATTATACAATCTAAAATAGTTTGATGCTTGTGACGTCATTGTGGTTTCACTTCCCGAGACTTAATTAAAGATTTACCTTAATACTTCCTAAGGCATTATTTTTTTTTTTTTTTTGGGGGGGGGCTTATATGCAAATTATCATCTTTTTAAAACAGATTTTCTTAATGATGTCAATTTAGTCGTATAAATAGAAAGGTGGAAGGTCGTATATTCATTGATCGATTTTTAAATAGACAAATATTTCAAGGGAAAAGGAAGTAAATTCGGTGTTGTACTTATTTGATATTGAGAAGATGAACTGCACCTTTCAAGGCGGGTGAAATTGCTGACCTAGAAAATGTGCAGAGAACCTTCACGGCACGCATAACTGCGATAAACCACCTCAACTACTGGGAACGCTTGAAGTTCCTAAACCTGTACTCTCTAGAACGCAGGCGGGAGAGATACATTATTATATACACATGGAAAATTCTCGAGGGCTTAGAACCAAACTTGCACACAAAAATCACCCCGTACGAAAGCAAAAGACTCGGCAGGCGATGTAACATCCCCCCAATGAAGAGCAGGGGTGCCACTAGCACGTTGAGGGACAACACAATAAGTGTGAGGGGCCCAAGATTGTTCAACTGCCTCCCAGCATACATCAGGGGGATTACCAACAAGCCCCTGGCTGTCTTCAAGCAGGCACTGGACAGGCACCTCAAGTCGGTACCTGATCAGCCGGGCTGTGGTTCGTACGTTGGACTGCGTGCGGCCAGCAGTAACAGCCTGGTTGATCAGGCTCTGGTCCAACAGGAGGCCTGGTCACAGACCGGACTGCGTGGGCGTTGACCCCTGGAATTCTCTCCAGGTAGACTCCAGGTAGGTAGACATTATAAAAACGATAAAAATAACGTCCCAGCAAAATTAAATGCACAGAGGGATGTTTTTACGATAAAGAGAAATGCATGACTAATTAAATTAAATAGGATTATGGGCGTCTTTTACGAGGACTCCAATGGAAGTAAGTCACTTTGGCTTGTTTTTTTGGTTATCCTGCTGGGTAATTTACACGTTACTATGTGTGGAAAATATTGGTATTTTCCGAAAGTTGTAATTTATAAACTTTCCAATATGAATAGATATCTTTAATGTGCTGCTGGTAGCTTAACGTTTATGTGGGTATGAATACAGAACCAGCGTACTAGCGGGCCAGGACGCGATTCAAGGGGGCTAAGCAGGGAGGCAGAGAGGGGATCAGTCAACGGAAAACCGGCCTACCCACCAGATTTCAGGCGGTGATGGCTTGTGGAATTTGGCGAATACGCCTGCCAGACCGGACTTAATTACTTCACTTCGTAATATGGAGTGATATCAACGTGTGCGACGTGTATAAAGTGGGACAATCGGTCCAGGAGGCCCAGTAATAGGGTAATAATTGGTCAAATAGTGAATGGGGTTGGCGAGAGGCGCCGGGGTAAGCCTAATTTGAACTCCAGTGATGCGACCATACGACGGGATACAGTCGTAAACCCTGATTCCGGGTGGTTTTCGTATTAGAAGAGACTGAAATATGCTCAATGAATATTGTGAAATGGTGAATATAGTGAAACAGAGTTGTAAATAATCAGGGAGTGATTGTCCCGGGCGGGTCTGGCGTGGGTACGCCATACCCCGACCGCCATATTTGATATGGAGAAGATGAACTAATTTATCTCAACTCATCAACTCGAAATATAAGTATCGAGACGGTGAAGGTGTACAAACTAGTGGGGCATTAAGCCAGGATATACATAGTGTGTAAAGTTATACGTATAAACTGTAATAAGGTCGGAATAGTGAGAGGTTATGAATCGCTACCCCGACCAACCACATGTTAAATAACGCCCGGTCTCGTGGGCGTATCGAAGTCAAGGAAATTAATCTTCCTTGACTCGACGGGACAACTCACATCAAGATCTTGACGGACGAACTATATCGAACATGCAAGACCACGAGATCTGTCGAAGCCCATCGACAAGGATGCAGCCACCCCACCGTAAGTATAAATTGTATCCTCGTACTAGCTGGCCAGTAGGTATGTTGATATATATTAAGTGTCTACGGTGGGAATAATGAAGGTCTCCAGTGAACACCCAAGACGCAGATAAGGGGTGAGTGAACATTAATTACCTGTACTCTCTCCTCCTGCTCCTCAATCAGTCCCATATCATATTTCTAAACTATACAGTCCACAAACCTTATTGTATCGTACGTATTAGTGCGAGCCTATTTAATTTATTTACACTGGTCCAGAGTGCAGTGGGGTGAGTGAGAACATCGAAGGAACCCCTCAGGTGCGACCAGGAGTGGGTAGATTTCTCACACACCTTACGGGAGTGACTGCGGTAAAATTATACTAGTCGGTCATCTCCCCGAGAGATTGTTTTTTGCAAGTGGCGGTGTCCCAGATAGACAATCTCCCACAATTCCCCACACTATGCATAATAAATGTACTTATGTGTACCTGTGGCTAAATAAATTCACTTAACTTACTAAACTTGAACAAAATATTTTGTCAGGTAGAATATGGCAGTTGTTAATGACTTCAGTTATATCATGACGGGTTAGTAATGACGTCATATATATATATATATATATATATATATATATATATATATATATATATATATATATATATATATATATATATATATATATATACCTGGAGTTTACTTGGAGAGGGTTCCGGGGTCAACGCCCCGCGGCCCGGTCTGTGACCAGGCCTCATGGTGGATCATGTCCTGATCAACCAGGCTGTTACTGTTGGCCACACGCAAACCGACGTACGAAGTGCAGCCCGGCTGGTCAGGTACTGACTTTAGATGCCTGTCCAGTGCCTTCTTGAAGACAGCCAGGGGACTATTGGTAATCCCCCTTATGTATGCTGGGAGGCAGTTGAACATTCTTGGGCCCCTGATACTTATTGTGTTGTCTCTTATCATGCTAGACACCTAAGGCACCTAAAATGGAGGAATATTGCAAACAATGTGGTAGCAGAGATAACACCAGGAGGCAGCTCAGATGAAAACTCGCACACACATGAACTTTTAAATCTCTGCACCAAATTAATCTTAAACCAGCAAATAGTAGAGCCTACAAGATTAGAGAATACGCTGGACCTCATCTTCACCAACAATGATGATCTGATACGAAATGTCATCATATCAAAAACAATATACTCAGATCACAACAAAATAGAGGTCCAGACATGTATGCGGGGAGCCTCAGATCCGCAAAATGTGATCAGTCGCGAGGGAGCCTTCTCCAAATTCAACTTCAATAACAAAAACATAAGGTGGGACCAAGTAAACCAAGTCCTAAATTATATAAACTGGGAAGATAGCCTATGCATCACGGATCCTAACCTATGTCTAGAACAAATTAACTCTTTGGCACTTGAGGTTTGCTCAAGGCAAATTCCCTTAAGGAAAAGGAGGAAAAGATGTAAACTAGAAAGAGAGAGGCGCTCCCTATACAGGCGAAGGCAGAGAATAACGGAGCGGCTACAAGAGGCCAACATATCTGAAATACGTAGGGAGACACTGGTCAGAAAAATAGCAAACATCGAATTAAAACTAAAGGAATCTTACAGGAATCAAGAAACGCGGGAAGAACTAAAAGCCATAAATGAAATTGAAAGAAACCCAAAGTATTTCTTTTCTTATGCTAAATCAAAGTCGAGAACAACATCCAGTATTGGGCCCCTACTTAAACGGGGTGGGTCCTACACAGATGACAGCAAAGGAAATAAGTGAGTTACTAAAGTCCCAGTATGACTCAGTTTTTAGCGAGCCGCTAACCAGACTGAAAGTCGAAGACCTAAATGAATTTTTTATGAGAGTGCCACAGAACTTGGCAGACGCATGCCTATCTGACGCCAAATGACTTCGAAAAGGCAATAAATGACATGCCCATGCACTCTGCTCCAGGCCCAGACTCATGGAACTCCGTGTTCATCAAGAACTGCAAGAAGCCCGTATCACGTGCTTTTAACATCCTATGGAGAGGGAGCATGGACACTGGGGTCGTCCCGCAGTTCCTAAAAACAACAGACATAGCCCCACTCCACAAAGGGGGCAGTAAAGCAATAGCAAAGAACTACAGAACAATAGCGCTAACGTCCCATATCATAAAAATCTTTGAAAGGGTTCTAAGAAGCAAGTTCGCCACTCATCTAGATACCCATCAATTACACAACCCAGGGCAGCATGGGTTTAGAGCAGGTCGCTCCTGTCTGTCCCAACTACTGGACTACTACGACAAGGTCCTGGATGCTCTAGAAGACAAACAGAATGCAGATGTTATATACACAGACTTTGCAATAGCCTTTGACAAGTGTGACCATGGTGAAATAGAACACAAAATGCGTGATAAAGGAATAACAGGAAAAGTTGGTAGATGGATCTATAATTTCCTAATAAGTAGAACACAAAGAGTAGTAGTCAACAGAGTAAAGTCTGAGGGGGCTACAGTGAAAAGCTCTGTTCTACAAGGCACAGACAGTACTTACTCCCATCCTGTTCCTCATCCTCATATCGGACATAGACAGGGATATAAGCCACAGTGCCGTGTCTTCCTTTGCAGATGACACCCGAATCTGCATGACAGTGTCCACCGTTGAAGACACTGCAAGACTCCAAGCAGACATCAACCAAATCTTTAAATGGGCTGCAGAAAACAATATGAAGTTCAATGATGAGAAATTTCAATTACTCAGATATGGAAAACGTGAGGAAATAAAATCTCATCGGAGTACAGAACTTTAAGGCACCTGCCTAATAATCCTTTGTTGGCACTGTATAATACCAGTTACATTGAGGGAGTTCTTCCTACTTCCTGGACCAATACTCTCATTGTGCCTATCCCTAAGCCCCAACAGCCTGATACATTTAGACCGATCTCCTTAACTAGCTGTCTTTGTAAAATTTTTGAAAGAATGATACTTAACAGACTGTACTTTAGAATCAGACACCAACTCTCCCCCTCCCTCTATGGGTTCATGAAAGGTAAGAGTGTGCAGAATTGTATCTCCACCTTTCTCACCTCACACACCTCTACTAGTTTTACCACATTTCTTGATCTAAAATCTGCATTTGATATCGCGAACAGAACTGTTATACTACATGAACTAGCCAAAATGAATATTGGTGGTAGCCTACTCTGCTGGATAATAGGATACCTGTCAAACAGAGTATCCTCTGTCCTCTACCAAGGCTTTAGAAGCGAGTCTAAAGAAATGTCCCTAGGTACACCGCAGGGAGGAGTTCTCAGTCCCATGCTATTTAATATTCTGATTAATGCCCTCCTAAATGCTCTACCTGCCTCACCTAAACATATAGCTATAAGCTATGCTGATGACATCATGATCCATACAACAGGGCATAAAAAGATGAGTTCCGTTCTTAATGAAGTTCAAGCAATTTGTAATCGATTAGGCCTCATAATATTTTCCTCTAAAACAAAGATATTAACAAGCAAACGACATCCCCCACCCATCTATTTGCAGGGTGAAAACATTAGCTACGTTAAAACTTACAGATATCTTGGTGTAGATGTACCCTTTACGAAATCTACTATACCACAACTAAATAAAAAATGAAAAGATAGACTAAATGCTCTTAAAGCTGTTGCTGGATACAACCCGAACTATGGTGCTAATGTGAGAATCGCGAGAATGATGTACATAGCCTATATTAGGTCCTTAATTGATTATGCTGCTCCCATGTTGATATTAGCTCGAGAAAGTTCTCTCCGACCCTTGGAGTTAATGCAAAATGAAGCTCTCAGAATTATTCTTGGCTGTCCCAAATCTACAAAGGTTCTTAATATGAGGAAGGAGCTTGGTATTACAAGTATCAGTGATACGATTGTTGAGATTAACACTGTACTTGGTATTAGATTGTTAAGAAATGAACCAGACACTGTCACAATGAATCTTACTAAATGTCTAGAAGTAAATACTCACAGATCTAAATGGATTGTGAAAACATGCAATTACATTAAGTTTTACAACCTGCATGAATTGTATCACTGTAGGCAACAAGAGCATTTCACCCCTCCATGGAAGATGTGTTCATTTAATATCACATACCTGCAAGTCCCTCCCAAGAAGCTCATTGCTAGTAATCCCTTCCTTATACTATTATACTATTGTACCTTGTTCAGCTATCAAAACTTTGGGGCCCAGTCTCTGGACCCTATATATACCTCTGTAATCTGCAAATACCTTTGTAACTTGTCATGATTGTGACCATCTGAGTTCATTACCTTTGTAACTTGCTCAGCTATCAAACTTTGAGGTCCAGTCCCTGGACCCATTATGTATCTCTGTAATCTTTTGACTACCGCCCACAGGATGGGTATGGGGTACATAATAAAGATATCAAACTAACAACTAAACCTTCCTTAAATCACTTGTTAAAGCAACTGCTCAAGAAGAAATTTATCGCCTAGCTGGTAGTAATAAGTTATCTCAAGTTATATACACTGATGGATCTAAACAGGAGTCTTCTGGCAGGGCTGCATCTGCTCTGGTTGCCACCTCCCTAGTTAAGAACAATAATAATTTTTTTGAACTAGGCATAAGAATTAACAACTGGGCGTCTACACTGCAAACTGAATTGTTTGCAATCCTTATGGCACTAAAGCTAACTTATGACACTGAGCTTGACTCTATCATCATTACTGATTCTATGTCATCATTGAAGGCTCTTGACTCATATAATGACTCTAACAGCATGCTCATTGGAGAAGCCAGGTATAGATACTCAAAAATCCGGGACAAAGGAATTAAAGTACATTTGCTATGGATTCCGTCACACATTGGATTACTCCTTCATGATAAAGTTGATATGTTAGCCAAGAAGAGCACCCATAAGGAGAATGTAGAATATAACTTTGGTATATCTGTGTCTAGCATTAGGAATAATATTAGGGGAGAAATAAATAATGAAAATGATAGCTATAGGAATGCAGTTAGAAGCCTGAGTAGATCTATAACCCACTATGATAACATGAATGTAGATAAGTATGTTTATGGAGCAACTTGCAATGTGAACAGACTGACTGATGTTGTAGTGGCCAGGCTTCGGCTTGGCTACAAGTACTTCTGGCAGTTTGGGAGATACACAGATGATGATCAAACTAAATGCAAATTATGTGATCAGGCATATGGTCACTGTCTTGAACACTATGTGCTGAATTGTCCACTTATTGAGGAATATAGAGATAGACAGTATAATAACCTATGTGACATGTCAAGATATCTTATTAGTGAAGGTAGGATACCACTTATTCTAAGTAAATTTCCTAAATTTGCTTGTAACAGATAAGTGAACTGTAGATATAAATCCAAATTAATTTCCATGAACGTGCCTATCTGTGCTCATGATAATGCGAGCACAGATGGACATGTTTGTGGAGCAACTTGCAATGTGAACAGACTGACTGATGTTGTAGTGGCCAGGCTTAGGCTTGGCTACAGGTACTTCTGACAGTTTGGGAGACACAGATGATGATCAAACTAAATGCAAATTATGTGATCAGGCATATGGTCACTGTCTTGAACACTATGTGCTTAATTGTGCACTTATTGAGGAATATAGAGATAGACAATATAATAACCTATGTGACATGTCAAGATATCTTATTCATGAAATAAGATACCTGCTTGTAACAGATAATTGAAATGTAGATATAAACCCAAATGTACAATTGTTAACCCCTTTGGGGCCTAGTGCCTAAGTCTTTTGTGTATCCATATGCTCTTGCGCTACAGTCCACAGGATGGATATGGGGTGCACAATAAACTAGCCACTTCGGTGGCAAAATCTAAATCTAAAATCATCGGAGTACAAAACAAATTCCAACCACTCAATAGAGCGAAAAACTAATGTCAAAGACCTGGGAGTGATCATGTTAGAGGATCTCACTTTCATGGACCATAACACCGTAGCAATCGCATCTGCTAGAAAAATGACAGGATGGATAATGAGAACCTTCAAAACCAGGGATGCCAAGCCCATGTTGACACTTTTCAGGTCGCTTGTTCTATCTAGGCTGGAATATTACTGCACAGTAACTGCACCTTTCAAGGCAGGTGAAATTGCTGACCTAGAAAATGTGCAGAGAACCTTCACGGCACGCATAACTGCGATAAACCACCTCAATTACTGGGAACGCTTGAAGTTCCTAAACCTGTACTCTCTAGAACGCAGGCGGGAGAGATACATTATTATATACACGTGGAAAATTCTCGAGGGATTAGTACCAAACTTGCACACGAGAGTCACTCCCTACCAAAGCAAAAGACTCGCCAGGCGATGTAACATCTCCCCAATGAAAAGCAGGGGTTCCACTAGCACGTTGAGAGACAACACAATAAGTGTCAGGGGCCCAAGACTGTTCAACTGCCTCCCAGCATACATCAGGGGGATTACCAACAAACCCCTGGCTGTCTTCAAGCAGGCACTGGATAGGCACCTAAAGTCGGTACCTGACCAGCCAGGCTGTGGTTCGTACGTTGGACTACGTGCGGCCAGCAGTAACAGCCTGGTTGATCAGGCTCTGATCCAACATGAGGCCTGGTCACAGACCTGGTCGCAGGGGCGTTGACCCCTGGAACTCTCTCCAGGTATACATTATCCCTTACAGGCGCTGTATAATCCTACGGGTTTAGCGCTTCCCCCTTGGTGGCCTGGTGGATAAAGCTCTCGCTTCACACGGCGAGGGTCTGGTTCGATTCCCAGTCATGGTAGAAACGTTGGTCGTGTTTCTTTACACCGGTTGTCTATGTTCCCTATCAGTAAATGGGTACCTGGGTGTTAGTCGACTGGTGTAGGTCGCATCCTGGGACACTGACCTAATTTGCCCGAAATGCTCAGCATAACAAGGGATTTTCTGTATAGTAGTAAGTCATTGATGTCAGCTAGGCCTGTATACTATGTACATGTACGTGTAGTAAATAAAGTCATTTTTTTATTAACACATAGGCCGTTTCCCAGCAAGGCAGGATGGCCCGAGAAAGAAAAACTTTTATCATCATTTACTCCATCACTGTCTTGTCAGAGGCGTGCTTACACTACAGCTACAAAACTGCAGCATTAACACCCCTCCTTCAGAGTGCAGGCACTGTACTTCCCATCTCCAGGAATCAAGTCCGGCCTGCCGGTTTCCCTGAATCCCTTCATAAATGTTACCTTGCTTACACTCCAACAGCACGTCAAGTCCTAAAAACCATTTGTCTCCATTTGCTCCTAACACGCTCACGCACGCTTGCTGGAAGTCCCAAGACCCTCGCACACAAAACCTCCTTTACCCCCCTCCCTCCAACCTTTTCTAATCCGACCTCTACCCCGCCTTCCCTCCACTACAGATTTATACACTCTCGAAGTCATTCTATTTTGTTCCATACTCTCTATATGTACAAACCATCTCAACAACCCTTCCTCAGCCCTCTGGATAATAGTTTTGGTAATCCCACACCTCCTCCTAATCTCCAAACTACGGATTCTCTGCATTATATTCACACCACACATTGCCCTCAGACATGACATCTCCATTGCCTCCAGCCTTCTCCTTGTTGCAACATTCACAACCCATGTCTTACACCCATACAAGAGTGTTGGTATAAATATACTCTCATACATTCCCTCTTTGCTTTCATTGGTAAAGTTCTGTCTCCACAAGCTCCTCAGTGCACCACTCACCTTTTTCCCCTCGTTAATTTTATGATTCACCTCATCCTTCATAGACCCATCTGCTGACACATCCACTCCCAAATATCTGAACACATTCACCTCCTCCATACACCATATTATTATTATTATTACATTATAGACCTTAAACCCATTAACCAAACAAGCAGTGATGTCATCGAGGGTGATCATGTAAAGTGAATGATGATGAGCAAGACTCACTGTGTCAGTGCTGGGCTGCACCTCACACCCTGTGTCAGTACACTGCTGAGCTGCACCTCACACCCTGTGTCAGTACACTGCTGAGCCGCACCTCATAGCTCACACCCTGTCAGTACACTGCTGAGCCGCACCTCACAACCTGTGTCAATACACTGCTGGGCTGCACCTCACCCTGCTGAAGACTTCTTGCTGGTACAGCAGCAGGTGGGGCTCCACACACTCACTAACTCACTGTAACTCTCACTAACTCACTGTAACTCACTAACTCACTGTAACTCCACTACAACTGCAGCAAAGTTGTACTAGTGTTACTTGACACACAACTTTGCTAAGTGAGTGTAAGGAAGGTATAATGTGTTATGTGGTGGCTCTAAAGGACCCGAAGGAAATAAGTCCGACTTTTTTTTGGGTTATCCCTGTGTTCATGTGGTTGCAGGGTCAAATCACAGCTCCTGGACCCCTGGGTGGTGACCTGTGTTCATGTTGCAGGGGTCAAATCACAGGTCCTGGACCCCTGAGTGGTGACCTGTGTTCATGTGGTTGCAGGGGTCAAGTCACAGCTCCTGGATCCCTGGGTGGTGACGTGTTCATGTGGTTGCAGGGGTCAAGTCACAAGTCCTGGACCCCTGGGTGGTGACCTGTGTTCATGTGGTTGCAGGGGTCAAGTCACAGGTCCTGGACCCCTTGGTGGTGACCTGTGTTCATGTGGCTGCAGGGGTCAAGTCACAGCTCCTGGACCCCTGGGTGGTGACCTGTGTTCATGTGGTTAAAGGGGTCGAGTTACAGCGCCTGTACCCCTGGGTGGTGTGCTGTGAGGAACCTCCATGGAAATAAGTCGCATTATTTATCATTGACTTGGTGTGCCTTTAACATGCTTATAACACCTGAGTGCTCTCAAAACCATTGTAAAAATATATTTTTGTACATGCAAGGACTCCAATGGAAATGTCACTTTTGACTTTTTTGGGTTATCCTAGGTAATTTACACTATGTCTGATTATTGTACTTATGTGTGCCTGTACCTAAATAAACTTGCACCCCATACCCATGGTGTGGGTGGTAGTCAAAAAATTATAGAAGCACATAATGGGTCCAGGGACTGGGCCACAAAGTTTTGATAGCTAAACAAGTTACAGTGGTAATGAACTATTTACTTGCTTATATCTGATTACAATTATAATGAGTTATTTATAGAGGTAAGACTAAGGTTACAAAACATATTACAAAAATATAATCTTAAACTTTTTTTAATAAACATAAAATATAAGTGGTTGAAGGGAGTATTATTGTGTGGGCATGTGAGTGGGTGCGAGGGTGGGATCAAAGGCCCCTAATAATAATAATGTGTATGGTGAAGGGGAACTTAGTAAACATGATTTAGCTTCAGCTGCCTTACTCTAATACCCCTTTGTGGGTTTGGTGCTTAGTTCTGATTGATCTGCTCTATCCAATATTATGCATTTTCAGTTGTAATTCATTCTGGCCTACATGCTATCTTGGACCCAGGTCCAGGATGAGTCTTAGACCCAGGTCCAGGATGAATCTTAGACCCAGGTCCAGGATGAATCTTAGACCCAGGTCCAGGATGACTCACCATCTTATTCTGGGGAATTTCTAGTCTTCTAGTCTTCTTTTTTTAGAGCAATACTTTGATGAATAAGAATAATCTACATGACATTGTATAAGAACTAGATATAAGGTTGTACAAGCCTCAATAGGTAGGTGACATGATTGGACCAAATGAATATTCCCAGATATTTTAGTGAGGGTATTGTGATGGGTTCCCCATTACACAGTACATTAAAAATATTTACCCTTGTTAAGTGTAATTTTTTTGTGCCAGAGTATGGCTTCTGTTTTTCCTAAGTGTAGTTATAGTTTATCTACAAACCATATCCTGCAAGTCTCTAGTTACAGTGACAGTACATTAACTATACAGTTGACCCCCGAGTAACGAGCAAAATTCATTCCAGAAGCCTGCTCAAGTGCCATTACCGAACGAATTTACTCCCTTAATAAATGATGTCAAGTAGGTTAGTCCATTTCAGACCCCCAAAAATACACTTACAAAAACACTTACAATATTATACTTGCTTATAATTGTACGATTTTCGGGGTGCTCGTTACTCGGGGGTCCACTGTATCCTGTTGGTTTTTATCCTAGGTAATTTACACCATGTATGAGCTGCATTATATGACCCTTGTAGGTTTAGCACTTCTTTTTTATTATAATAATAAAAACACCATGTATGATAATTGTACTTTTGTGTACCTGTCCCTAAATAAATTTACTTAACTGAACCTGAGAGAGTACTGTCATCTACATACAGTTGAAGCTTATACATACTTAACATTGATGGGCATGTCATTTACATAACAGAACAGTAGGGGACCCAGAACACTCCTCTTGGAAACACCACACATCATTGACAGGAGCTCTAATTCTGTGTTATTGACCTTGGCAGTTTGCTAACTGTTGCTCAGGCAAGACTTAAACCAGTCTACAAAATCTGTGTCAGTAACTTTTAGTTTTCTACACAATATGTACATTATGGTTAACTGTATTGAATGCCTTTTGCAAGTCTAGGATCACCATTCTTTTTACAGGGAATTTTTGAATGATTATCTTTATTTTAGAGATGAGTGCTGAGCCTCCTAAACAGCCAGCACCAAGTCGGCCACCACCACCAAGCAACCTGTTGGGAACAGCATGTACAATCACACTGGAGGAGGAATTTGAAAAGACGTATGTAGAGGCATACAAGCTGATTGACCATGGTATCACGTTAGTGACAAAAGGGCTTCATACTCAGGTTTGTATAAAAATCATAAAACTTGCACTTTATTTAGAAATGTTAGGGCATAGTCAGTAACCTGAGTGGCAGCTCAGAAATGTATTTTTCACATCTGGTGTAGATGATAGTAAAAGGCATTATTTGAGTATTGTATGTTATAAAAAATGCACATGGATCCGGTGATGTTTATGGAATAATTAGTCCCATTGCTCATAGAAGCATTTATAGAAGGGAATTTTATGAAATATTTTGAATAATTTGGAGCAGTAGCAAGTTCTATCACAATTGATGGTCTGGACCTGGAATATACCTGGAGGGTCTAAATAAAACTTATTGTTTGGGTTCTTTTAATTCTGATGGTATAGTGGTATGCATACTGGCCTCACACCTGTGGAGTTAAAGTAACATATTCCTGCATGATTCCTCACTCCTCAACATCATTACCAGAAGATGATTTTGGGGAGTCATTGCCCCCTGTGGTTTAGTCCTAGACCAAACCTAGTTTGTGTGATCAAGCAGGCTGTTGGTGCTAGCCACATGCAGTCTAACATGCACCACAGCCCAGCTGATCAGGAGCTGACTTGAGGAAGTTACCAAGTGTACTTTTGAAGACAACTTGGGGTTGTTGGTAATTCCCTTTTTGTATGAAGTGTGTTGCAAAATCTTAGTCCCTTTATGCTTAAGAGTTATCTCGTATCATAATTGCTGAACCCCTATTTTTCACTGGGGATATTTTGCACCATATGGCAAGTCACTTGTTTGTGTAGGAAATGATTTGTGTGTGCAGGTTTGGGACTAATTCCTCCAGAATTTTCCAGGTACAGTGGTCCCTCGGTTTTCGTGCATCTCCAAACTCAAACATTTATGTAAGTGTATTTTCGTAAGTGCTGTTGCAAGTGTATTTTTGGGGGTCTGAAATAGACTAACCTACGTGACATTATTTCTTAAGGAAGTAAATTCGTTCGGTAATGGCACTTGAGCAGCATTCTGGAACGAATTTTCGGCGAAAACCAAGAGACCACTGTATATATATTATGATGCAACTTTCTCACCCATGTTCCAAGGAATACAGTTGAAGGGACTTAGTGTTCCTAATAATTTAGGTGCCTGACTGAAAATATAAGGCTAGTAAAGGGGCTCTGTACATTCTCCAGCTCTGTAAATTTACCAGCCATGAAAGGGGGTTGATAATGTACAGTAGTATTCCAGTCTAGAAGAAATAAGTGATAGACTATCATTTTTGGCTTTGCATCTGTGTAAAATGTCCTATAGATCAGGGAATCCATACAAAAGATCATAAATAAGAGTGGTCACACTGCAAACTGCAACTTCCTGTTTTAAATTTTGATATACAGTATTTATCATCTGTCACAATAAATGACATTTTGTATAGTACAGTAATATTTTTTAACTCTTAAATCATTTGACCGTTTTCATAATTCAGATCTACTAAAGGATTCCTGTACTGTACTTTCAGGCTGGAGTTGTGCTGCAGAAAGGTCTTGCAATGATTGACAAAGCTCTCACTACCAAAGTTGAATCCTTTGACTGTAGTGCTGAAAAGGTACAGCAGTATGCCGAGATGCAGCTCAAGATGAGATGCACAAGGTAGAAATGTTTTCAGTTTAACTGAAGTGTCAGCTTTTCCTTTGAATTTTTTGTTAGCTTATCTTGGAGAGCTGTTCAAAATGTTTATAATAATGTTACTGTGGATAGAATGTTTGTATTTTTTAATAACTTGACACCTAAGAAAATGCTACATGAAGATATAAAAAAGTATAATTACTGACTATAATATGTATAGAGCTAGACTTGCAGTAATATTTTATTTAATTCTGAACTGTAATTTGTAACATGTGTTTTATGCTAAATATCTTATTTAGCTTTTGCATTTCCTAAGAGGGAATGCTTTTTATAGTAATTAGGTATGTATAGTTATCCTCACGAGGGATACATTATGGTACATATGCTGTTGTCTTCCTCTCGTTTCTTCTTTACCTCCCTCCCTTCCATTATGTTCCTTGATATCTTAAGAATGCCTCTTCAAATGAGACAATAGATGTCATCCTCTGTGAGACAGTGGTTGCTGCCATCCATAGTGACAGCAATAGTGGTAACAGAATATTTAACAATTTAATTTCAGACTTGTATGAAAAATTATGGTGAAAAAGCTACAGTATCTATACATAATGAGGATTTACAGTGGACCCTCATTTTTCATAATTAATCCATTCCAGAGAGTGTGAGTAATGGCGAAATTGATGATTTGTGAAACCATTCCCCATAAGAAATAATGTAAATCCAATTAATCCGTTCCAGACACCCAAAAGTATTAAAACAAAATCATTTTTTACATGAAATATAGATGTACATACACAAAAAACAATGAGACATGAAGAATAAAACAATAATAACATGACACCTACCTTTATTGAAGATTCTTCTTAGTGTATGGAAGACAGGAGGAGGGGAGATGATGGAGAAATTACTGTTTGGAAGGGGAATCCCCTTCCATAAAGACTTCAGGTACCAAGTCCTTTTCTGGGGTTACTTCCCTTATATGGTTTTTAATGCCACTAGGACCAGCTTGAGTCACTGGACCCCTGTCACACAAAGAAACTGTCCAGAGAACTCTTGCAGCTCTACCCACTACCACAATCACTACTACCCTCTACCACCATCACTACCACCCTCTACCACCATCACTACCACCCTCTACCACCATCACTACCACCCTCTACCACCATCACTACCACCCTCTACCACCATCACTACCACCCTCTACCACCATCACTACCACCCTTTACCACCATCACAACCACTACCACCCTCTACCACCATCACTACCACCATCACTACCACCCTCTACCACCATCACTACCACCATCACTACCACCATCACTACCACCCTCTACTACCATCACTACCACCATCACTACCACCCTCTACCACCCTCTACCACCATCACTACCACCCTTTACCACCATCACAACCACTACCACCCTCTACCACCATCACTACCACCACCGTATTTTTCTACAAACTTTTTCTTGAATTCTATCGTGTTTCTCACATTCTTTACCAAATGGCTGGCACTAGAAGCTTTCTTTGGGCCCATGGTGTCTTATTTAGCAGTTGCAAGCACTAAAACGAAGGGAATATTATGAAATGTATCGTATGAACGCGTGGGATCGTGCTCACTCACTTATAAACAATGGCACACTGGCTGTGAATGGTGTGTGGGGCCGCTTGGGCTGAGTGTACGCGATCGGGACCGACTATTTGCGAGTCAAACGACGATATGTGAGTCAATATTTTAATAAAAAAAAGTTACGATTTTCGAAAATTACGAATTACAATGCTTACAAAAAACTAGGGTCCACTGTATTTATATTTGAAGATTCATACAATGGACCCCTGGTTTTTGAGGCGTGTGGAAATTGAGCAATTCGGATTTCGAGCACTTTTCGGCAAAATTTTCCCCCGGATTTTGAGCATCCGCTTGGAAATTGTGTGTATGAGACGCGTCTCATACACATGATAGAATTCAAGAAAGAACTTGTAGCAAAATATGAAAGTGGCGTATGTGTGGCCGAGCTCGCCAGGATGCATGGCAAGTCGACAACAATCTGTTCCATCCTGGCGAAGAAAGCAGAAGGAAGCTGATGTTGCGAAAGGAGTAAATATGCTAACGAAACAGAGATCACAAACAATCGAGGATGTGGAGAAGTTGTTGTTGGTGTGGATCAACGAAAAACAGTTAGCGGGAGATAGTGTTGTGGAGTCAATCATTTGCGAAAAGGCAAGGCAGTTACATGCGGATCTCGTAAAGAAAATGCCTGGAACGAGTGCTGTTATTAGTGAATTTAAGGCCAGCAAAGGCTGGTTCAACAGATTCAAGAAGTGTAGTGGCATACACTGTTGTAAGGCATGGTGAGGCTGCAAGTTCAGTCAAACGTGCAGCCGAAGAATTCGTTGATGAATTCAAGGAGTACGTAGAGGCTGAAGGATTCCTCCCCCAACAAGTGTTCAATTGTGACGAAACAGGCCTCTTTTGGAAGAAAATGCCAAAGAGGACCTACATCACGCAGAAAGAAAAGGCACTGCCAGGACACAAGCCTATGAAGGATAGGCTAACACTTTTGTTCTGTGGTAACACTAGTGGGGATTTCAAAGTGAAGCCTTTACTCGAGTATCACTGAAAATCCCCGAATGTTCAAGAAAAACAATGTCTTAAAGTGTGTGTAATGTGGAAGGCTAACAATAAGGCATGGGTCATGAGGCTAATTTTCATTGAGTGGGTCAATGAAGTGTTTGGCCCGAGTGTGAAGAAGTACCTCCTGGAAAATAAATTACCACTCAAGTGCCTCCTGGTAATGGACAATGCTCCTGCTCATCCTCCAGACTTGGAAGACCTATTGTTTGAGAAGTGTAATTTCATCACAGTGAAGTTCTTTCCTCCTAATACCACTCCTCTCATCCAGCCCATGGACCAGCAGGTCATTTCAAACTTCAAAAAACTCTAAAACAAAGCAGTGTTTCAAAGGTGCTTTGAAGTGACCTCAGACACTGAATTGACCCTAAGAGAGTACTGGAGGAATCACTTCAATATCCTCAAATGCATAACCCTTATAGATAAGGCTTGGCAGGGAGTGACTTCCAGGACTTTGAAATCTGCTTGGAGAAAATTGTGGCCAGAATGTGTCCAAGAGAAGGATTTTGAAGGGTTTGAGGCTGACCCTGAGGACCTTGCCTATTGTGGAATGTATTGTGTCTTTGGGGAAGTCTATGGGGTTGGATGTGAGTGGCAAGGATGTTGAAGAATTGGTGGGGGACCACAGGGAAGAGCTAACCACTGAAGAGCTGCAAGACCTTCAACTGGAACAGCAACAGACTGCAGCTGAGGATATTGCTTTAGAGAAGGAGGAAGAGAGGGGGGAGAATGTGCCTTCAGTGATTTAAGGACATGTGTGCAAAGTGGAGTGAGTTGCAAAGTTTTGCGGAGAATTATCACCCTAACAAAACTGTTGCAAGCCATGTCTGCAACATGTTCAATGACAATGTCTTGTCCCATTTTAGGCAAATCTTAGAGACACCAGAAACAGAGCTCTCTGGACAGATATTTTGTGCGACAGGGGCCCAGTGCCAGTAACCCCAGATAGAGCTTTGATACCTGAAGTCCTTATGGAGGGGGATTTCCCTTCCAAACAATAAACTCTCCTCCCTCTCCCCTCCTCGCCTTCTTCAATACGCCAACAAGTCTTTTCAATAAATTTATGTAATGTTTATATATTTTTTTTTTTTTCAACAAGTCGGCCGTCTCCCACCGAGGCAGGGTGACCCAAAAAGAAAGAAAATCCCCAAAAAGAAAATACTTTCATCATCATTCAACACTTTCACCACACTCATACATAATCACTGTCTTTGCAGAGGCGCTCAGATACGACAGCTGAGAATAGTCCCTCCCAGCTGTCACTATCCCAGACCCCTCCATTTCCAGGACTCAAGTCCAACTAAATCAATTAACTGGTTTCCCTGAATCCCTTCACAAAATGTTACCCTGCTCACACTCCAACAGCTCGTCAGGTCCCAAAAACGATTTGTCTCCATTCACTCCTATCTAACACGCTCACACATGCTTGCTGGAAGTCCAAACCCCTCGCCCACAAAACCTCCTTTACCCCCTCCCTCCAACCTTTTCTAGGACAACCCCTACCCCGCCTTCCTTCCCCTACAGATTAATACGCTCTCCAAGTCATTCTACTTTGATCCATTCTCTCTAAATGACCAAACCACCTCAACAACCCCTCTTCAGCCTTCTGACAAATACTTTTAGTAATTCCACACGTCCTAATTTCCACATTCCAAATTTTCTGCATAATATTTACACCACACATTGCCCTTAGACAGGACATCTCCACTGCCTCCAGCCTCCTCCTCGCTGCAGCATTTGCAACCCATGCTTCACACCCATATAAGAGTGTTGGTACCACTCTACATACTTTCGTAAATTCCCTTCTTTGCCTCCATGGATAACATCATGCTTATTATGCTTTATATCTACAAGCACAGTACAGTGGACCCCTGGATATCGGCTGGTGCGGATATCGGCCAAATCGGACTTCGGCCACTTTTTTGGCCTAAATTCTATCCTGGATTTCAGCCGGCAACTCGGAAATCGGCCTTATTGGACGCGTCCGCCCGCCCAGGATGCCTCGTGCGTGAGTCAGTCTGGCTGTCTCTTGGTGAGTGAGCCAGAATGTGTCCTCGACAAAGATTTTGAAGGGTTTGAGGCTGACCCTGACCCTGTCGACCCTCTGCCTGTTGTGGAATCTACTGTGTCTTTGGGGAAGTCCATGGGGTTGGAGGTGAGTGGTGAGGATGTGGAAGAGTTGGTGGAGGACCACAGGGAAGAGCTAACCACTGAAGAGCTGCAAGACCTTCATCTTCAACAGCAACAGACCACAGCTGAGGAAATTGGTTCAGAGGAGGAGGAAGAGAGAGGGAAGAAGGTGCCTTCTTCAGTGATTAAGGGCATTTGTGCAAAGTGGAGGGAGGTGCAAAGTTTTGTGGAGAAATATCACCCTGACCATGCTGAAACGAGCCATATCTGCAAAATGTTCAGTGACAAAACCTTGTCCCACTTCAGACAAATCTTAGATGCCAGAAACAGAAATCTCTGGACAGTTTTTTTGTGCGACAGGGGTGCTGTGACTCTCAAGCTGGTCCTAGTGCCAGTAAAAGACAAAGAACGGAGGTAACCCCAGATAGGGACTTGATACCTGAAGTCCTTATGGAGAGGGATTCCCCTTCCAAACAATAATTAGTCCTCCCTCTCTCCTCCTCCCTGTCTTCCATACACCAACAAGAGTCTTCAATAAGTTTTACCCTTTCGGGGTCGGTGCCGTACTAGTACGTTTTACGAGCAGGGGTTGGTGCCGTACTAGTACGCGTAAATTCTAGCTGCTTCAAATTAAGCAGGAAACGGCTGGTAGGCCTACATATGAAAGAATGGGTCTATGTGGTCAGTGTGCACAGTATAAAAAAAAATCCTGCACCATACACTGCAAATGAGAAAAAAAATTCCGACCGTTTTTTTTTTGTTTAAAACAGCGACTTTGCAGTCTATTTTCGTATGGTATTTATTGATGTATTCTCGTTTTCTTGGCCTCATGTGATAGAATGGAAGATATATTACAGAAATAGAGATGATTTTGATTGGTTTGACAATGACAAGTACCTTGAAATTGAGCTCAAATTAGCGAAAATGTTCGATTTTCGCAATGTTCAAGAGTAAACAAATCACACCATGCGTCCAATACACATCAACTGGTGAGTCTAATATTCTTGCACAAGTGCACTGATATTATTTATACCATTTTTACAATGATGCAGTTGTATACATAACAGTAAATCTTCTATTTTTTGTGAGAATAAAAATTCAAAATGGAAAGCAAAAGTAATGTAAGAGGGGCCTGGAGACTTGACTAATGAACAGAGAAGATGTTATTTTAGTGCCAGGAATGTCTGCCTTGTTTATTCTGGACCCTATTTTGAAATTGGCATCGTTTGAAATTTGTGTGAAATTGGCCAAATTGTCATTTTCTGACCACTATTTTGGGTAGTTGAAATTGGTAAATAGGCAGTTTCTTGTACTCAAGTGATAGGAGAAATGAAGTTCTAGTGCAATAGCTATGATTTTAGTGGATTGGAAACATTGGAATTGACCAAAAATAGGGCTCAAAGTGGGTGAAATCGCCGATGCGTAAACATCTTCGAGACTGATAACTTCGCGAGAGCATAATTTCGTAAGTTTTCATTCAAATTTCAAACGTTTGGTGTCGTTATGATCGGAAAAAGATTCTCTATCACATCATAAGAAAAAATTATTAATTTTTTTTTCCAAAAAATTTTTGACCCTGAGAACGTGTTTCTGAGAAGGCCTGTCGACCCCCAAAGGGTTAAATGTGATGTTAAATGTTCATTTATCCATTTCATTAGTCATTTTATTTAGTTCTCATTGTTTTGTGTATGTAAAACTATAGTTAATCTTTAAAAAATGCATTTTTTTTAAATATTTTTGGGTGTCTGGAACAGACTAATTGTATTTTCATTAATTCTTATGGGAAATATTACTTCAGTTTTCGGCCTTTTTGGATTTAGGCCGACCTTCTGGAACGGATTATGGCCGAAATCTGGGGTTCCACTGTATAGCACTGTCTGGATTTTTTTGGGTTATCCTAGGTAATTTACAATATGTATGATAACCATTTATGTGTATCTGTGAGACAGACAGGATGTTCCAGAGAGGGAACACAGAAGCAAGGGGACACAACTGGAAGCTGAAGACTCAGATGAGTCAAAGGGATGTTAGGAAGCATTTCTTCAGCCATAGAGTAGTCAGGAAGTGGAATAGTCTAGAGAAAGATATAGTGGAGGCAGGAACCATACATAGTTTTAAGACAAGGTATGATAAAGCTCATGGATCAGGGAGAGCAGAGACCCAGTAGCGGACAGCGAAGAGGCGGGGCCAGGAGCTGAGTCTCGACCCCTGCAACCACAATTAGGTGAGTACAATTAGGTGAGTACAGAGACAGACAGAGAGACAGAGAGAGACAGAGAGAGACAGAGAGAGATAGACAGGGAAAGAGAAAGAGACAGAGATTGACAGAGACAGGCAGAGATTAATACAGACAGAGAGACAACCAGCCACCCGCCTAGCCAGCCACCCAGCCTGCCAGCCACCGGGCCTGCCAAACACGTATTACACATGTTTCAGAATTGTTTCTCTTTACTTAGGGTATAGGTTATAGGAGATTCTGGCAGGATGACACTACCAGTGGTATCAAAATTGAAAGGATGTTGCACAAATGTTGTGCATGGGTTATTATCGAGGTTTTTGATATTTCCTCGACCACTTGTGGCCACATCCATCTCAAAGCCACTAAACTCGGAGTCAACGTCACTTTTCTCTTAAAAGGGAAGTGTTAATACGACATGACATCGTCTGATCTCCAAGGTAAATACACTTTATAAAACCAGTTTATTTCTTTACATTCTCTTTTATTATGTTTTATTATGTTTTTATACAATGTTTCTTATTTATAAATACATTTTTTATTTGAAAAACCCATAAAAAAATTGGGGTGGTTTTTTTTGGAGGCCGGAACGGATTAATGGTATTTCAGTTAATTTCAATGAGGAAAATTGATTTGATATACACGAGGAAATTGAGTTACGAGCTCGGTCTCGGAACGAATTAAATTCGTAAGTCAAGGTACCACTGTATCTTGTTTTGACTGTATTGTCTTCTAGTTTTGCTGATTCGGTAGGGATACAGTACAGTATACAGTAGAGCCCCATACAGTATCTGCGGATTTGGTTTGTTATCCATGGTTTACTGTGGCCAGAAAATAATCCTTAATTTTGCTTAATAATGACACCAAAGCAGAAAAGTAGTGATGATGGCAGTTCTTCAAAGCCTAAGAGAAGTCGTGAAGTGCTTCCCATCAGTAAAAAAGTGTTAATTCTCGACTTATTGTGTGTAATTTATCAATTAAACTTTATCATAGGTATGTACTGTATGTAAATGAAACATGACTTATATACAGAGTTCGCTGCTATCCGCGGTTTCAGGTATCTGTGGTAGGTCTTGGAACATATCCCCTGCAGATATGGGGGGACTACTGTATGTCAGACACAGTAATGATGTCTGTACTCCTTTATAAATACTTTTGTTATTTCAGGAAAGAAGTGTTGAGCCACTTTGCTGACTGTCAGACATCAGTTACCTCAAGTAGTAATGCTACAGCTCCTCAAGTAGAGGATGCCCCACCCTCCTATGATGATTATCTTAAGTCTCTTGATCTAGGTGAGTTACGTTCATCCTGAGTTAGGAAAAGACAGAGAACTCTTCCTGAGATCTTGCAGTCTAGTAATGGAATGTAATTATCAAGGAAAATTGTCATGTCTTCTAGGTACAGTATAATTTTTCTTATTTTTTTTTCTTAATGCATTTTGATCAGACATGTGGTGATTAAATTTTAACTTTGGCAGGCATGTTGAAAATATGGTTGAGGTATGAGTTAATGGCTTTGCAAAATTAAGTTAAAATGCAAGAGTAAAAAATTTTTAGACTGAAAATTGTTGATGTACTCCACATTGTATTGAGTATTACAGTACCTCTTTAATTTTAAGCTTTTCTTTCATAAAATAGCTGCATCTACTTCTTTAGCAGATTATCTTTTGCAAAAATTTAAAGTATTTATTGAGGCACTATGACCTCTACTCCACCCATTATCAGAGTGGTGGAACAGGCTTGCTTAATTACTCAAAAAACTAATATGCGGTAAATTCATTTGATATACATACGTATTCTTCGGTCTAATTTTTGTTTTTATTTGTTAATTGTAATTTTATCTTTCCATTTTTTTCTCTTTACAAAAATATATTCAGAAAGATATAACACTGGTGTACATTCCTACTTTTGATGTGGTTAGTCTGTTCTCGCCAATTTTCAACTAAAGGAATGTTAGGGAGTAAATATCTGTTTCACTCTTAGTGGACAAAGGATTGAACCTCTGCCATGAATTGTGTTGAATGACCTACACAGATTTAACTTTCAGGTAAAATATAATAATCAAATGTTCAATAAGAAGAATAAGTCACAGTACCATGGCTGGAACAATTTACAAATAATCCACACTTAAGAGAGAAATCTTGTGACATTTTAGCATGTCCTAAACCATTGTCGGGTTTCCCTGCAAGGGTGATGCTAGTGAAGTAGTCTTGATCCAATAAATTGGAGCTGCCCTCTTTCTCTGACCAAACCTCTATAAGCTCAACACTTCTCATGGACATAATAAAATTTTAACATGTTCAAAATATTCTCTTCATATGTTTTCCCACTACAGGTGAAACAAGCAGCAGCAGTATGCCAGCAACAAGAAGTACTTATCCTCGCCTCAGTGCTCTTAACCCTCAGGTGCATCATAATGGTTTTGATGTTTTCATATTTGTTACAGACTAGTAAATACCTGTAGTATTCGTGTTAGTCTTCAGTGAAATATCTTGGCTGTTGACCCAGATGTTTGTTCTTGCAACATATATTTGCTGTAAAGTTATTGGAAGAATGACTCCAAAATGTAGGTGCTTGGCAGGTATCAGGTTGACATAAAGATGTTAATTCAAGGAGGAAATATATGTTGTGGAACCTTAGTCTCTGAAAACTGCCATTTTAACTGAAATTGTGTTATGCTTGGTTGAATAACATATGGGTCATATATGCTTACATTCTTGAGACCTTAAAAAAAAAAAAAAATGGTGGGGGGTGCAAAGATTTTTTAAGTTTTGTCATTCATCAGTTTTCCCTGAATCCCTTCAATAATAGTAATGGAGTGTACTAATACACAGGTTCAAGAATCGGCCTTTGAGGAAATTGCAGAGACTCCTCTTGTGACCCCAGTCATGTCACCTCAGCAGGGAGAGATGATCTTCCAAATAGAGAATGGTGTTCAGATATTCTTCATCTACCCTGATGGCCAGGTCACGAGTCCCTCATATCCATCCTTTCTTGCTGTCTTCAGTTTTCCTCGTAAGTGTTGCTTACCTTAGTGACAATTTGACTTAATACACATTGTAAAGTACAGTACAGTGTGGCGGTATAATGTCTGGTATTCTACCAAATGGTGAGGCTTGTTTCACCAACATTTTGCCAAATGTGAGTTCTGATGTCATGACTTGAAAATTTATTTGACGTAAACATAATAGGATTTGATCAATGTCACATTTGAGTTCAATATCAAATTAAGGTTTTCCCTTCAAAGTGTTTTTTATAGTAGGTAATAAACCTTAAGTTCTTTTCTCTGTATGTCATGATGATGAACATAAAGATACAGCCTTTCTTAGCATGTTAGTTTTTGCTATGGTTTGTTAATTTTTTTGTATTTACCTGTTTAATTATTTCATGTCTGATCACTTAACACTAGACCACCTGCTACACCCCCCCCAGCTCACTTAATGATTCAGTGTGTTTTACAAAGACTTGTCATTTTATAGATATACTATATTTTCCAGCACAGTTGTAATGTAATTAAAGTAAATAACTGCTAAAGCATAACACAAAGCCTACCCTGGATCCTGACCTTGAGCATATAAGGCACAGGGTGATTTTTCCAAGATTTTTTGTGAAAAAAAGCTCGCCTTAAATGCCGGAAAATATGGTATGTTGAGTGAGTTTGATGTTCCATTGGAATTTCAATATGTAATCAGAAATGTACTGTATGCCTAGAATAAATCAGATGTCACTCGTGTAGATCTGTTTAAGCACAACTCCCGCAAATATGCTGTGAGTAGTAAATTTTGGCCTAGACATGAGAGAATGGGTCTGTGTAGTGAGTGTACTGCTCCATGCAGTACAGGAGGGCATCACTTATATGGTGGGTTATATACAAATAACCCGCACATAGAAGAGGAGCTTACGACAATGTTTCGGTCCGACTTGGATCATTTACAAAGTCACACTAACAAAAAGGAGAGAAGGATGGAGTACAGTGGATCCTCGGTTTTCATTGAAAATTCGTTCCAGAATGTTGTTCGAGTGCCATTACTGAACGAATTTGCTCCCATAAGGACAAATGTAAATTAGATTAGTCGTTTCAGAACCCCAAAAATACACTTACAAAAGCTCTTACAAAAATACATTTACATAATTGTTCGAGTTTGGAGGTGAACGAAAACCGAGGATCCACTGTATGTATAAAACTGTCTACCCTACTTCTAACTTTCACAGTCGCTGTCTGGTTGAATCCTCCCTTATACACAACTTTCCTTGTATGAATCTTAGTCCTGGCTTTGTCTCTGTAGATGCCTTCCTTTCCCATTACATTGTAAAATGCTCCAAAACTTCAGAACCCCCGTGACTTAACCCGATTCTTTTTTCCCCTTCTCCCTCTTCCCCTTTCCTTTTTTCTCTTTCTCCTTTGGGTTTTCTTTCTTCTGCCTTGGGTATGTGTCCTTTATTATTTTCCCCCCTCTGTGTTCTTGCTCCTACCCTCCGTGGGGCCCTAGCTCCCTTGGAGTGCTCCTCTTTCTTAGTATTTGACTGACTCCACTACTACTACCTCTACCACTTCCTCTCTTCCTCCTTTCCTTCTACCTCTCTTGTCCTGTCCCTGTCTGCTGGCCTATATATACTCCCTCCTTCTCTCCCTTTTGTTAGTGTGACTTAGTAAATGGTCCAAGTGGGACTGAAATGTCGTCGTAAGCTCCTCTCTTCTATGTGCAGGTTATTTGTGTATTGTTGCAGTCACAATATTGTGCCTTTTTTTGTTATTAATGGTTGGTTAGGTTCCAGGCTTCAGCTGTAAAGTGGAAATCGCCATAATGCGAATCTTGCCTTTTTCACTTATAAATGCATATAAATGCTTCAAAACATGTTTACACTATCATATATTAAGTTAGCATAGAACTAGGCATTAAAAACAATAAAAAAGTAAAATACACATACAGTACACTCATTACTTACCTTAAAATATTTGTAGTCTTAATGTAGGGTGAGTAGTATTTATTGTAGGAAGTCAGGTGTGGTAGCTTGCCCGGCTACCACACCTATATGTAATATACATTTAAAACACCCCAAAGCTATTATTATTATTATTATTGCCACCACTATTGACATACCTTGTTCACTGAGTTTAATCATTTCTAACAGCTACCCTTAGATGCCATCGTAAATGAGAAAGAACTAGTAAACGAGAGACACGCAGAGAATGTAAACAAACAGATGAATGCATGTTAATTCCTGTCCACTTATGGTTCATACATATTCATTTTGCATGTGTTTGTGAAGCTTTACTTCACAATACAAATGCCTTACATTGTATACAAGTTGTTTTCATGTTGGTGCAGTAGAATAAATAACAACAATACTCCCATTCTCATGCAACACACCAGAGAGGGAGCTGTATAAACAAATTTTATTCATAATTTGAAATGTCTGTATTAGTGAATCACCATAAAGCGAAGTGCCATAAAGCAAAGCGCCGTAAAGCAGGGCCCTACTGTACATGATGGGAAAGGAAACCTTAGACTTAGAAATAGTTATTTTGAGAAGTTTCTAGGATGGTTTTTATGGTTTTACTGGCTGTTTCTTGTATAAATAGAATGGATGACTAAAGGTAGCTTGAAATTAGGTTTAAAGTGAGAGAAATATTTGATTTTCAATGATGTTCCTTAGGACAGGTAAGGTCCCATAACCCCCCAGTATGCTAGGTCTGTCTCAACCATGACCAGTCATTCCTGGTTATGTTATTATCTGAGAAATAGGGTAAAACTTTGTTTTTCATGTGAGGAATTGAAAATGTAGGACAAATATAATATAGGAGAGACCTGGGGATGTGATTATTGAGCAAAGGAAATGTTGCTTTAGTGGTTGGAATGCCTACAGTGTTTATTTTGGACTGTTTTTAATTTTTTTTTAAAATTTGTGTAAATTTGGCTAAATTATTGACTTCAGTGCACTTAGAGGGTAGTTCTGGTAGTTAAATGGGCAGTTTCTGGTGCACAATTGATAGAATGGAAAACATATTAGCAAACTAGCTAAGAATTTGGTTGAATTGAGCAATGGAATTAGCTTCAAATAAGACTTACAGTGGGCAAAGTCTGTGTAAATTGCACCCATATCACCAAATATGTGCTTACATAATTTTGTAAGTTTTTTTTTACCCAATTTAGTATTTTTGGTGTCATTACTTTAAGAAAAGATTCTCTACCATTTCAGTGAAGGGGTTAATAACATATTACAATCTCTAATTGATAACTTTTTTTTTTTTTGCAATATACTCCCATTTACATTGCTTTTGCCTGGCCCTAAGATCTGTCCAAATGCCAACAGAATCTATTGGTGGTGCTGCAGCTCCCAGCGCTGCCCGAGGGTTCATTCAGGTTGGCGAGTGGAATTATCCGCTGATCCCTGCCCAGAGTCCCGTGCTCCATTCTTTCTATGGTGCTTACATGTTCCCAGATGTCAGCAGTAGTGTACCAGGTAGTATTGTGTATTCATTGTTGAGAGATTGAAGGATATTCCATTCAAATGTTAAGATTTTACTCACATTTTCATCTCCAAATTGTGACATAAATAATAATTACTGCAGTATTTTGCTTTTACCGCAGTAAAGTCTGTATTCTTGTGTAGTGAATGGTAAGTAGGTGGCAAACTAGAATGCAGAACATGTGACCAGAGTGTGAATAAGACTTGCTAAAGATCAGTTTCAGGCTAAATTTCATCGAATGAAATGGCTTGTTCTTCTACATCTGTTTTATATTTGTCTTTTCTGTCAAAAAATTATAATTCTGCAAAAATGTTAGGCTTAGTTTTCCACTGGGAATAGCTATGATTGGATCAATATTCACAAGTAACTGTCACTTTAGATGACACTTCTGTCCTTTCTGAACCATTATCAAGCTGCATGTGGCCCAGGATGCACCTAAAGATCATCTATCAATTAATTTTCAAATTATGGTTTAGTTGTGAATTGATTGGTATTTCCTTCAGTTGGGCTTTAGTGTCCTTCAAATCTTTTGTATAAGCCATTGTATTACCCAACAGGTTCAAGTGTGGGAGTGATAATTCCAGACACAGTGGACAAAGAAACCAAAGAATTCTTTGAGCAGATCCTGATCCAAATGACCTCATACCAGGAGCAGGCAGTGCCTTCTGGAGTTGACCATTTGAAACAAGCGAAGATTATCCAGCAGTCCACGTCAGAGCGGATTGCATCAGGTTTGGTGACAGGTACTATGGAAGGAACAGCAAAATCACCAGTATATACATTATGCCAAGTTTTAAATTTTTGAAGATTTCAATTTGTGTACAATTATGACATGTAATATCTTTGAAGTTTTATGTACAGTACCAACACTTGCATGGGTTTGAAGCTAGGTCTGTGAATGTTGCAGTGAGGGGGAGGCTGGAGGCAGTGGAGATGTCGTGTCTGAGGGAAATGTGTAGTGTAAATATTTTTCAGAGAATTTGTAGTTTGGAGATTAGAAGGTGCGGAGTTTACTAAAAATATTATCCAGATAGCTGATGATGGGTTAAGGTGGTTTGGTTATTTAGAGTGGATGGAGAAAAATAGGATGACTTGGAAGGTGTATAAATCCGTAGTGGAGAGAAGGTTGGAGGGAGGGAGTAAAGGAGGTTTTGTATGCAAGGGGCTTGGACATGCAGCAGGCATGTGTGAGGTGGGGTGGGGATATTTGCTGTTTGGAGGGACATTTGATCTGTCATCTGTGTGCCTCTGGCAAGACAGTGAGTGTCAATAATGGTGAAAGTGTTTCTTTTTTTCCTCCCTACCTTGGTGGGAGATGGCTAGTGTGTTAAAAAAAAAAAAGTGTTCACTGAGTGAAATGTTTAAGAATAGCATCTATATCTGAGTGCATGAAAAGGCCTCTGATGATATCTGCAGTGTAATAAGAAAAGTTTTTAATTCTTAAAGTAAATGAATCCTCATCAGCAACATCATGCCTCAGCTAAATCCTCATCAGCTGCATCATGCCTCAGCTAAATCCTCATCAGCTGCATCATGCCTCAGCTAAATCCTCATCAGCTGCATCATGCCTCAGCTAAATCCTCATCAGCTGCATCATGCCTCAGCTAAATCCTCATCAGCTGCATCATGCCTCGGCTAAATCCTCATCAGCTGCATCATGCCTCAGCTAAATCCTCATCAGCAACATCATGCCTCAGCTAAATCCTCATCAGCAACATCATGCCTCAGCTAAATCTTCATCAGCAGCATCATGCTTCAGCTACATAGTTGTTGGCTTTGGTTTGCATTTTATTTGACTAAAACTCGTTTATCTTTTGGGCATTTTCACTCTGTTTTCTTAATATAGTATACAAGGCTTCCTCCTAAATTCCACAATCATTGTTCATAATACAGTATAGTATACTGTTTCTACTACACTCTCCTTTCCCATCCCTGATGCTGGGTCACCTTAATGCAGTGGAGAGGTATGTTTGGTTTGTGCTTAGGGGTGGGGGTCTCTGAGAGTGGGGCCACCCACCGCAGGGTGTGTGCTTGACTGAGAACCCAGTCTCTCTTTCAGCATATTGTGGGGATGTTCCCCCCTTTTATATAAATTTGCTTACACTAGAGATTGATGACAGAAAATTATGGCAGTGGAATGGAAAAATACTTTGAATAGTATTATTTGCTTTGTAATTTTTTGCATTATGAGAGTGAATTGGTCATGACAGTAGAAAGTTGATAAGGAGTGTGAATTTAATAATGTTAGAAACATTGTAATACCCAGACAGTCATTAGAGTGTAGTGTATAATGTTTCTACACTTCAAACATGTTTGTAATAGTGTATAATACTTCTGTATTTCACACTTTTGTTTGTAATACATAGTTTATAATGCTTTACTACACTTTACATTATTATTCCTATTTTTTTTTTTATTTCAACAAGTCGGCCATCTCCCACCAAGGCAGGGTGACCCAAAAAGAAAGAAAAAAATCCCCAAAAAGAAAATACTTTCATCATTCAACACTTTCACCTCACTCATACATAATCACTGTCTTTGCAGAGGCGCTCAGATACTACAGTTTAGAATAGTCCCTCCAAACTGTCACTATCCCAGACCCCTCCTTTAAAGTGCAGGCATTGTACTTCTCATTTCCAGGACTCAACTCCGGCTAAATCTATAATAACCGGAAAAAAAGACTATCATGCGTTCCGTCCAGCCCGTGAATCCAACGCAAATACTTTCACTTGTGATTCAAGCGCTCTACCATTGAGCTACAGAACACGCTTTAAGCCCGTACTAGTGTATAATTCTCCATAAAACACAATTCTTTGATAATATTATCTTTTTGATCAATATTTTGTAAGTTTACACACACAAGGTTGCAGTACAGATCTATTTGCAAAATCCTTCAAGGGAAGGGGAAGTGTTTTGATGTCATTGAAGAGCGATCAGAGAGTCATAAAACTCCAGACCGATGCATTAACCACTGTGACCACAAATGCAAGTTTTTACAGACGACTCTCCCGCCTTCGTGGCCGTGACTAACTCTAGCTCTATCCCTGCCCGTGGTATGGTTTGTTTGCAATCGTGTCATTATGATTTCGTGAGTCATGATGATAGCTTTAAGGGTACTTGAGCTAGAGTTAGTCATGGCCACGCTGGCAGGAGATTCGTCTGTAAAACTTGCATTTGTGGTCACAGTGATGCCTATGCTAACCTTCCTATGGTGTATAAAGATACCTAGTTGGATGAATCTTATTGTAGCCAGCTGGCCTAGTGGCTAATGCGTTGGTCTGAAATTTTATGACTCTGATCGTGGGTTCTATCCCTGCCCGTGGTATGGTTTTTTTTTTTTTATGAGTTATCTTTACATATCATAGCTTTTTTTTTTATAGTACAGTGGACCCCCGAGTTTCGTAAAAACTTCACTCCTGAAGTCTGCTCAAGTGCCATTACCGAACGAATTTACTCCCTTAAGGAAAAATTTCACGTAGGTTAGTCTATTTCAGACCCCCAAAAATACACTTCCACAAGAACTTACAAAATTATACTTACATAATTGCACGATTTCCGGGGTATTCGTTAACCGAGGGTCCACTGTATATGGCCTAGGGGTTGTAGTCTTAGCTCTGTTGAATACAGGGAATGCTGTGAAGTATTATTTTGTAACAAGTTAAATTGCTTATTATAGTGATTGAATAGATATAAATAAATTTTTGATGTAGGTGATTAAAAGGTTACGTAAGAATACGACTATTGATCAGTCTTTCACTATTGCAGCATTAATCAACAAAGTTACAGTACTCTGAATGGAAGGAAGATTCTTGCAGTTACACTTCATAATGAAGCAACATTTGGTAGATTTAACAGGACAAGGTTGTATGATTTTGCTGAAAAAGCAACATATAACCTGTGGAAAAATTTGTCACAGGTGTGGAAATGTACCATCAATACATTCATGAATGGGGCATGCAGCTGCTCATTTCAGCTGCCATTAGTAATTCCTTAGTATATTTTAAATGCTTTTTTGTGCTCTGGTTTTAGATCATTTATATGTATTTTTATATAATTGCATCAGTGTTTTCATAATTTACTAAAATCTATATCATGAGGTAATATTTTGTGCCCTATTATTTGCACTCTTACTAAACCTCTACCACTGACTTACTACCAGCTGAATGTTACCTCCCTCACACCCAGTAGCAAATGTGTGCTATAGAAAATCACGATGAAGACTAAACATAAAAGTGTAACAAGTAAAAGTTAGTGGCACTGATTCACTGCAGAGACATAACACAGGTTAAGAGTTTTAAAGATGTTGCCTCATTCCTACCAAGGTGTCTGACTCAACTAAGGGAAAATATTCCGTTTACTAGTTATCTTACCAGAAGTGCATGAACATCACAATTCAAATGGTCTACAGAACTAGAGCATCCTCCACCCATCCTTCAGAAATAGAACGAGTAGCATGTACATACTTCAGCTGCTGAAAGGGTCTCAGTGTAAGGCTAAAATACACTTTTATTATCTGGTGTGGATTTGGTTGTGCCACATAGTGCTGTGGTTAACTGCACATGCCAATTATTTTAGTCAGTCTCAAGTACAGTGGTACCTCGAGTTACGATATTTTTTCGTTCGAGAATGCTGTTCAAGTGCCATTACCAAACGAATTTATCCCCATAAGGAATAATGTAAAATAGACTAGTCCTTTTACACCCCCAAAAATATACTTACAAAAGCATTTAAAAAAATAAACTTACATAAAAGGGCGATTTTGGGGACCATCGTAACTCGAGGTACCACTGTATGTTGAGATGAAATATTTAATAATAATGTTCACATGAATGATCAGATAATAGTAATGGTAATATACTTATTTTTAACACTTCAGCCATCTAGAATCAAAGTAGGGTGTCCATTAAAAAAAAATCACTATTCATTTAATAGCTGTTCTTTCAGAGGTGTGATAGGATCACAATACAGATGATCCTCCAAACAGCAATATTCCTACCTCTCAGAGTGGAGGCATTGTTATTCCCACCTCCAGCTAATTGGTTTCCCTGATTGCCTTCACAAATGATACCTTGTTCACACTCCAACCACATGTCAAATCCTAAAAAGCACTTGCCTCCACTCAGTCTACCCTAACACATTCATGCACACCTACTGGCTGCTCAAGAACTACCTTCACCACCTCCCTCCAACCTTTCTTGGGATGTTCCCCATCCTAGATTTATACACTCTTTGCCATTCTATTCTGCTCCATCCTTTCTAAATAATAATAATAATAAATAATGATTTTTATTGTGACATGATACAAAGATGTACATAGTTTTTGATATAAATGGGGTGTACGTACATGCCAAAAGCCCCTAATATGCAGAGCATTGTGGGCATTCTTAAGATTAATTAACAATAGACTAAATGGTAAAAATTATAGTAGACAATTTACAAAATAAGTATAATTGTGTATTTAAGTAGTGAAATTTGAACATAAGTTTTTTTTTATTTATTAACACATCGGCCGATTCCCACCAAGGCAGGGTGGCCAGAAAAAGAAAAACTTTCATCATCATTCACTCCATCACTGTCTTGCCAGAGGGGTGCTTTACACTACAGTTATAAAACTGCAACATTAACACCCCTCCTTCAGAGTGCAGACACTGTACTTCCCATCTCCAGGACTCAAGTCCGGCCTGCTGGTTTCCCTGAATCCCTTCATAAATGTTACTTTGCTCACACTCCAACAGTACGTCAAGTATTAAAAACCATTTGTCTCCATTCACTCCTATCAAATACGCTCACACATGCTTGCTGGAAGTCCAAGCCCCTCGCACACAAAACCTCCTTTACCCCCTCCCTCCAACCTTTCCTAGGCCGACCCCTACCCCGCCTTCCCTCCACTACAGATGTATACACTCTCGAAGTCATTCTGTCTCGTTCCATTCTCTCTACATGTCTGAACCACCTCAACAACCCCTCCTCAGCTCTCTGGATAATAGTTTTGGTAATCCCGCACCTCCTCCTAATTTCCAAACTCCGAATTCTCTGCATTATAATCACACCACACATTGACCTCAGACATGACATCTCCACTGCCTCCAGCCTTCTCCTCATTGCAACATTCATCAACCATGCTTCACACCCATATAAGAGTGTTGGTATAACTATACTCTCATACATTCCCCTCTTTACTTCCATGGACAAAGTTCTTTGTCTCCATATACTCCGAAGTGCTCCACTTACCCTTTTCCCCTCATCAATTCTATAATTCACTTCATCCTTCATATACCCATCTGCTGACATGTCCACTCCCAAATATCTGAATACATTCACCTCCTCCATACACTCTCCCTCCAATCTGATATCCAATCTTTCATCACCTAATCTTTTTGTTATCTTCATCCCCTTACTCTTTCCTATATTCACTTTCAATTTTCTTCTTTTACACATCCTACAAATTTATCCACCAACCTCTGCAACTTCTCTTCAGAATCTCCCAAAAGCACAGTGTCATCAGCAAAAAGCAACTGTGACAACTCCCACTTTGTATTTAATTCTTTATCTTTTAACCCCACACCTCTTGCCAAGACCCTCGCATTCACTTCTCTTACAACCCCATCTATAAATATATTGAACAACCACGGTGACATCACACATCCTTGTCTAAGGCCCACTTTTACTGGGAAATAGTCCCCCTCCCTCCTACACACACTAACCTGAGCCTCACTATCCTCATAAAAAAACTTCACTGCTTTCAGTAACCTACCTCCTATTCCATACACCTGCAACATCTGCCACATTGCCCCCCTATCCACCCTATCATATGCCTTTTCCAAATCCATAAATGCCACAAAAACCTCTTTACCCTTATTCAAATACTGTTCACATATATGTTTCACTGTAAACACTTGGTCTACACACCCCCTACCTATCCTAAAGCCACCTTGTTCATCTGCTATCCTGCTTTCTGTCTTACTCTTAATTCTTTCAATAATAACTCTACCATACACTTTACCAGGTACACTCAATAGACTTATTCCCCTATAATTTTTGCACTCTCTTTTGTCCCCTTTGCCTTTTTACAAAGGAACAATACATGCTCTCTGCCAATCCCTAGGTACCTTACCCTCTTCCATACATTTATTAAATAATAGCACCAACCACTCCAAAACTATATCCCCACCTGCTTTTAACATTTCTATCTTTATCCCATCTACTGTGGAGGATGGGCTCCTACGATAACGTGGACTGTATGTTACTTAGCTTATTGATGAATCCCAGAAGTCGCAGCCATCCCCAACTCCTGCAAAGGAACATCTATGGCCTCACACTCCACAGGGCTGTAAGATAAACATCAATGTGTGAGTTATTGCCCCAAAGGAGCATATGCCCATATTTCAATCTTAGATGGACTGAAAGGCGTTTTACTCACTGTTTTGGACTTAAAAGTCCACGCATAACCGCCGTCAATAGGTAAATTTTGATGGTCTTGACTACAAGAACTGCGCAGTCCCCTGTTTGACAAGAACAAAAAAACATACCTTGCTCGTGTAACTTTGAGCGATGGTGTTGGCTCCACCATATACGGCGGAAATGCTGTCTTGATTGTAGAATGCCGCTGAAGTCACCGTCTTGTTTCGATGGAATTCACTTGCGATTGTTTCTACGTTTGTCTTTTTGCAGTAAGAAGCTGTGCACACTTCTGAATATACTGCAATGTTGATGTTATTCACTAAACGCGCTGGAACAGAGTTCTTATCTTATTTCCCGACGTTAGTGGAGATTAAATTAGAATAACGGACGCGTACGACTAATGTCTATGTTGATTTACATCGCCTCGCGCCGCATGACCCCTAAAGTCGTATGACCTCTATGGAGCCTGTATTCAATCTGATCGCCTCGTGCTGCCTTGTGCAGCCACGAGGTGCCTCGTGGTGCTGTGGTCAGCACAATTTCAACAATTGCTACATACTGCTACAAGTGGCAATTAAAATGTTTGTGTTCCCTAAATTTCAATCACTGGAACACATGTTTGTAATTTTCAAGTGTAGAAACTAATACAACAGTTTACTGTATGTAATCTTCCTGTTACGGCAAAGAGCTACATTTATCTCAAATGTCTATTAAGTCACATACACTCGTTGCTACTTGGTCAGACCTCGTGACACACTGTGGTCAGTACATCTGGTCTGAATTATTTTGTTTATGCACCCAGACTCACCTCCTCTGGCCCTTTCCTAAGGGAGGAAAGGGTGAGGGCCCTTAACAAGGGTAGTAAGGGCGCATACCCCCCTCCTTTGGAGAATTTTCTTGGTTTAGCGCTTCTTTTTGATTGTAATAATAATAATATTGGAGAATTTTCTCCACCATCAATCCTAGCTGCCTTACCCTCTTTCATTCTACCCACTGCCTCACGAACTTCCCCCACACTCACAACTGGCTCTTCCACACTCCTACAAGATGTTATTCCTCCTTGCCCTATACACGAAATCACAGCTTCCCTGTCTTCATCAACATTTAACAACTCCTCAAAATATTCCCTCCATCATCCCGATACCTCTAACTCTCCATTTAATAACTCTCCTCTCCTATTTTTAACTGTCAAATCCATTTGTTCCCTAGGCTTCCTCAACTTACTAATCTCAATCCAAAACTTTTTCTTATTTTCAACAAAATTTGTTGATAACATCTCACCCACTCTCTCATTTGCTCTCTTTTTACATTGCTTCACCACTCTCTTAACCTCTAAGTTGAACATAATAATTTATTATTTGTAGTAATGAATGTATTAAATCAGATCAAACAAATCAAAACAATTAATTGTATTGCAATAGATGGTCATTAGATGAGTTACAAAGAGTACAAGAGAATGGATTATTTTATTTGTTAATGCTATAGAAACAAGGTTAGCTAAGTATGCATTATTTATAACTGGTTTATACATTTAACCTAGGTAGTAGGTTGGTAGACAGCAACCGCCCAGGGAGGTACTACAGTCCTGCCAAGTGAGTGTAAAACGAAAGCCTGTAATTGTTTTACATGATGGTAGGATTGCTGGTGTCTTTTTTCTGTCTCATAAACATGCAAGATTTCAGGTACATCTTGCTACTTCTACTTAAACTTAGGTCACACTACACATTCTTGTACAAGCATATATATACACACCCCTCTGGGTTTTCTTCTATTTTCTTACTAGTTCTTGTTCTTATTTCCTCTTATCTCCATGGGGAAGGGGAACAGAATTCTTCCTCCGTAAGCCATTCGTGTCGTAAGAGGCAACTAAAATGCCGGGAGCCAAGGGGCTAGTAACCCCTTCTCCTGAATATATTACTAAATGTAAAAGGAGAAACTTTCGTTTTTTCTTTTGGGCCACCCTGCCTCGGTGGGAAACGGCCGACATGTTGAAAGAAAGAAGTTATACATTTAAGTGATTAATTAACTTTGTAGGTCATGTTAAATATTGTGTATTTAGTTTTGGGTGAGTAGGTGGTTTTTCAGCAGAGTTTTGAATTGAGGTACAGACAGGGTTTCTTTGACACTCACAGGTAATGAATTCCAAATTTTTGGGCCTTTAATGTGCATCGAGTTTTTGCATAGTGTTAGATGGACACGGGGAACATCGAAGAGTGATCTGTGCCTTGTGTTATGATTATGTGTCCTGTTAAGGTTGGTAAGGAGAAGTTTGAGTGGTGGGTTAATATTTGAGTTTAGTGTTCTATGTATGTAATATGCACAGTAAAAAGTATGGATGTCTTGTATGGTGAGTAAGTTTAGATTTTTGAATATTGGTGGAGTATGTTGTCTGGAGTGGGAATTTATCATTCTGACTGCAGCCTTTTGTTGTGTTATTAATGGTCTGAGATGAGTTATTGTTGTTGAGCCCCATGTGCAGATTCCATAAGTGAGGTAGGGGTAAATGAGTGAGTGATACAGGGTAAGGAGAGCTGGTTGTGGAACATAGTACCGTATCTTGGATAGTATTCCTACGGTCTTGGAGACTTTCTTGGAAATTTGTTGTATATGTGTCTGAAATTTGAGGCCACTGTCAAGATGGATTCCTAAGAATTTTTCCTCTGTGAGTTTTGAGACATGGGACCTGTTTATCATTATGTTAAGTGGTACATTTGTAGCTCTGTTTCCAAACTGAATGAAATAGGTTTTATCAATATTGAGAGTAAGCTTGTTAGTCATCATCCAGGTAGATATTTTCTGCAATTCAGCATTTACAGTGTTGGCTAGTATGTCTGGGCTTGGGTGAGAGAAGACATATGTAGTGTCATCTGCAAATAGTATGGGTTTGAGCAGTTGAGATGCATTTGGTAGGTCGTTTATGTAAATGAGAAAGAGAAGTGGGCCAAACCACTCCTCCCTTTGAATTATACATTATATAACCTCACACCCTCTTATCATATTTATGCTCCTAATTCTCTGAGCAGTCACACCACACATTGCACTCAAATATGACATCTTCACTGCCTCTAGCCTACTCCTCACTGCAATGTTTAAAACCTGTCTCACATCTTTATAAAAATATTGTACTACTATACTCATTCCATTTTTTATATAGTATCTTTGATGATGAGTTCCAAGAGTTTTTATACTCCCGGAGCCTGGCCATGAGCCAGGCATTCATAAATAAATGTTTCTCCACAGATGCCTTAACAGTCCACCTAATATATTTTAAGTATTCTATGGTTCACCTCATCTTTCATATACCCATCAGCCTACACTTCCATTCCAAAACTTCTAAATACAGTGGTACCTCGAGTTACGATATTTTTTCGTTCGAGAATGCTGTTCAAGTGCCATTACCAAACGAATTTATCCCCATAAGGAATAATGTAAAATAGACTAGTCCTTTTACACCCCCAAAAATATACTTACAAAAGCATTTAAAAAAATAAACATACATAAAAGGGCGATTTTGGGGACCATCGAAACTCGAGGTACCACTGTACTATGCATTCACTTCCTCCATACTCCAACCAATCTGATACCTAGTATTTTATTACTTAAACTTTTTGTTACTCTCAGATGTTGCACTTCCCACTTCATATCAGACTCATCATTTCAACACCCTAACATTCACTACTTTTTCGACCTCCACATTCCCTCACTTGATGACTGTTTCCCTGCTTGTATAAAGACCTCATGCCAGGCAGTGAATTTCATAAATAAATGGGAGATTGTAGTTGGGTAGATCATGGGGCATCATCTCTTGAGGAGATGATGCCCCAGCATGCATGTAAACTGGTGCCATAATAAAGTAAACTTGGCACACATCCCAATCTATTCTGTTAGAAGTGGTGCACTTGATACACAGTAATAAATATGTATCACTTTCCAGCTTGGGTGTAGAGGAGAGCTGGCATGAATTACTTTTGTGCCTAATGAAGAAATACTGTATATATAATAGAAATAGATATTAAATATTTTTGCTTTTAGTATTTAGAGAATGTTTACATTTTTTTAACTGCATGCAAACACTTAGACATTATAAAAAACATTTTTTTTAATACTGTTTGTAAGTTTGTAGTCATAATACTGTAGTAAAATATTTATAATACTGTATTTATTGAATTACTGTAAGTGATTTTGCTGTACCATTGATTAGCTTAAGAGTTGTTACTGTATGTTACTCAAGAGAGTACTGTACTCTCAATATGCATACTTTATTATTTCTTTCAGGTGTTTTAGTAACATACTTGGTTTTCTTGTCTAGGTTCCTGATAATACAATATGTCCCTTCTTTGTATTTTTATACTGCATGTAAATTGTTGGCACTGAGGGACGTACCTTACCCTACTGTCCACACATGGCTCTCTTGTAACAGAGTTGTGAGGGTCCTCTACCAGATACTAATCTGTGCCACATACTTTCCTGATGGCATACAACCTTCAGTTAGTAGTAGGTTGGTAGACAGCAACCACCCAGGGAGGTACTACCATCCTGCCAGGTGACTGTGAAACAGAAACCTGAAACTGTTTTACATGATGGTAGGATTGCTGGTGTCTTTTTTTCTGTCTCATAAACATGCAAGATTTCAGGTACGTCTTGCTACTTCTACTTACACTTAGGTCACACTACGCAAACATGTACACGTTTATGTATACACGCTCATCTCAGTTTTCTTTGATTTTATCTTAATAGTTCTTGTTCTTATTGCTTTTCCCTTTCATATCCATGGGGAAGTGGAATAAGAATCTTTCCTCCGTAAGCCATGCGTGTTGTAAAAGTCAACTAAAATGCCGGGAACAATGGGCTAGTAACCCCTTTTCCTGTATAGCTTACTAAAAAGAAGAAGAAGAAAACCGTCAAAGTGGGATGTTTGAATGTGCGTGGATGTTGTGCGAATGATAAGAAAGAGATGATTGTAGATGTTATGAATGAAAAGAAGCTGGATGTCCTGGCTTTAAGTGAGACAAAGCTGAAGGGGGTAGGAGAGTTTCAGTGGGGAGAAATAAATGGGATTAGATCAGGGGTTTCAAATAGAGTTAGAGCTAAAGGAGTGGCAATAATGTTGAATAATCAGTTATGGCAGGTAAAGAAGGAATATAAATGTATAAATTCAAGGATTATGTGGAGTAAAATAAAGGTTGGATGTGAAAAGTGGGTTATAGTAAGTGTTTATGCACCTGGAGAAGAGAGAAGTGTAGAGGAGAGAGAGAGATTTTGGGAAATGTTGAGTGAATGTGTGGGAGTTTTGAACCAAGTGAGGAGTAATTGTGGTTGTGGATCTTAATGCTAAAGTGGGTAAAAATGTTGTGGATGGAGTAGTAGGTAAATTTGGGGTGCCAGGGTAAATGTAAATGGGGAACCATTAATTGAGTTATGTGTAGAAAGAGGTTTGGTAATAAGTAATACATATTTTATGAAAAGAGGATAAATAAATATACAAGGTATGATACAGCACGTAAGGAAAGTAGTTTGTTGGATTATGTATTGGTGGATAAAAGGTTGATGGGTAGGCTTCAGGATGTACATGTTTATAGAGGGGCAACGGATATATCAGATCATTATTTGGTTGTAGCTACAGTTAGAGTAAAAGGTAGATGGGACAAAAGAAAATGGCAACAGCAAGTAAGAGAGAGGTAAAAGTGTATAAACTAAGGGAGGAGAAAGTTAGGGTGAGATATAAGCAACTATTGGCAGAAAGGTGGGCTAGTGCAAGTAGGAGTAGTGGGGGTTGAAGAGAGTTGGGATAGTTTTAAAAATGCAGTATTAGAATGTGGGGCAGAAGTTTGTGGCTATAGGAGGGTGGGTGCAGGAGGAAAGAGGAGTGAGTGGTGGAATGAAGAAGTAAAGGGTGTGATAAAAGAGAAAAAGGTAGGTTATGAGAGGTTTTACAAAACAGAAGTGTTAATAGAAGAGCAGTGTATATGGAGAGTAAAAGAAAGGTGAAGAGAGTGGTGAGAGAGTGCAAAAGAAGAGCGGATGAAAGAATGGGAGAGGCTCTGTCAAGAAATTTTGCTGAAAACAAGAAAAAATTTGGAGTGAGATAAACAAGGTAAGAAAGCCTAGGGAACGAATGGATTTGTCAGTTAAAAACAGAGTAGGGAGTTAGTAGATGGGGAGCTGAAGGTATTGGGTAGATGGCGGAATATTTTGAGGAACTTTTAAATGTCGATGAAAAGAGGGAGGCGGTAATTTCATGTACTGGCCAGGGAGGTACAACATCGTTTAGGAGTGAAGAAGAGCAGGATGTGAGTGTGGGGAGGTGCGTGAGGCATTACGTAGAATGAAAGGGGGTAAAGCAGCTGGAATTGACGGAATCATGACAGAAATGTTAAAAGCAGGGGGATATAGTGCTGGAGTGGTTGGTATTTTTGTTTAATAAATGTATGAAAGAGGGAAGGTACCTAGGGATTGGCAGAGAGCATGTATAGTTCCGTTATATAAAGGAAGGGGATAAAAGAGAGTGTAAAAATTATAGGGGAATAAGTTTACTGAGTATACCAGGTAAAGTGTATGGCAGGGTTATTATTGAAAGAATTAGAGGTAAGACAGAGAGTAGGATTGCAGATGAGCAAGGAGGCTTTAGAGTGGGTAGGGGATGTGTAGATCAAGTGTTTACAGTGAAGCATATATGTGAACAGTATTTAGATAAAGGTAGAGAAGTTTTTATTGCATTTATGGATTTAGAAAAGGCATATGATAGAGTGGATAGGGGAGCAATGTGGCAAATGTTGCAAGTGTATGGAATAGGTAGTAAGTTACTGAAGGCTGTAAAGAGTTTTTATGAGGATAGTGAGGCTCAGGTTAGGGTGTGTAGGAGAGAGGAGATTACTTCCGGTAAAAGTAGGTCTTAGACAGGGATGTGTAATGTCACCATGGTTGTTTAATATATTTATAGAAGGGGTTGTAAAAAAAGTAAATGCTAGGGTGTTGGGGAGAGGGTGGGATTAAATTATGGAGAATTAAATGCAAAATGGGAGTTGACACAGTTACTTTTTGCTGATGATACTGTGCTTATGGGAGATTCTAAAGAAAAGTTGCAAAGGTTAGTGGACGAGTTTGGGAGAGTGTGTAAAGGTAGAAAGTTAAAAGTGAACATAGATAAGAGTAAGGTGATGAGGGTATCAAACGATTTAAATAAAGAAAAATTGGATATCACTTTGGAGAGAGGGATTATGGAAGAAGTAAATGTTTTCAGATATTTGGGAGTTGACGTGTCAGCGGATGGGTTTATGAAGGATGAGGTTAACCATAGAATTGATGAAAAAAAGGTGAGTGGTGCATTGAGGTATCTGTGGAGACAAAAACGTTAGCCATGGAGGCAAAGAAGGGAATGTACGAAAGTATAGTGGTACCAACACTCTTATATGGGTGTGAAGCATGGGTTGCAAATGCTGCAGCGAGGAGGAGGCTGGAGGCAGTGGAGATGTCCTGTCTAAGGGCAATGTGTGGTGTAAATATTATGCAGAAAATTCGGGAAAGTGGAAATTAGGAGAAGGTGTGGAGTTACTAAAAGTATTTGTCAGAGGGCTGAAGAGGGGTTGTTGAGGTGGTTTGGTCATTTAGAGAGAATGGATCAAAGTAGAATGACTTGGAGAGCGTATAAATCTGTAGGGAAAGGAAGGCGGGGTAGGGGTCGTCCTAGAAAAGGTTGGGGGGAAGGGGTAAAGGAGGTTTTGTGGGCGAGGGCTTGGATTTCCAGCAAGCATGTGTGAGCGTGTTAGATAGGAGTGAATGGAGACGAATGGTTTTGGGACATGACGATCTGTTGGAGTGTGAGCAGGGTAACATTTTGTGAAGGGATTCAGGGGAAAACCAGTTAATTGATTTAGTTGGACTTGAGTCCTGGAAATGGGAAGTACAATGCCTGCACTTTAAAGGAGGGGTCTGAGATAGTGACAGCTGGGAGGGACTTTTCTCAGCTGTCGTATCTGAGCTCCTCTGCAAAGACAGTGATTATGTATGAGTGTGGTGAAATTGTTGAATGATGATGAAAGTATTTTCTTTTTGGGGATTTTCTTTCTTTTTGGGTCACCCTGCCTCGGTGGGAGACGGCCGACTTGTTGAAAAAAAAAAAAAAAAATACAACCTTCAAAGGTAGTTGTTTCATGCTAGTTAAATCTGTGCCTCATAATTTTCTGATGGCATACAATCTTCAATGGTAATGCCTTCATGCTAATTAAGGGCATTTGATCCAAGCAATTAGGGTGATCATTCCTATATGTATTATTAAAACTGATGCCTCCCATTTCCCAGGCACTGTTTGATTTTTATGGGTATAGTACTTTCACATAAATATAGAAATAATACTAAAGGGATGAAGGTCCTAAAGAGAATATGTAAGTTTTTTTATGTAGGTTTATTTTGTAATTGTCTTAAATTAAAAATATACACTGTAATAACTGAGGTCCTAGCTAGGCATAATGTGTTTAGTACATTTTATCAATGTTTAAAATTAGAGTAAACATTCTGTTTGTTCCAGGAGCAGAGGTGTTGTCAAAAGGGGTTGTCTGGGGTGCAGAAAAACTTGGTGAGCTGATAAGCTTTGGATCTGAGAGCTTGAAAGGTTATCTACAGCCAGTAGAGCAGAAAAAAGAAATTGATCCTAAATGGCAGTCAACAGCCAGAGTGGCAAGAGATGTATCTGGGAAAGCAGTGAAAGTTAGTGGATATCTCTGTAAGTTAAGAATTATATTATTTTCTTATTTTTGAGTGCTATATTTTTTAATTTATTGACTTCATAATCAAGAGTTTTTGCTAGTACTACTTTACTTACTTTTTTTTGTTTTCTTTTACATATGCATTTTCATATGTTTTTTACCAGAAGGCTCTTTAATTAAAATGGTAAATAATAATAAAAAATTGACATTAAAAGTATATTTGTCAATAGTGTAAACGTATTGAAAAATATCTCTCGCTGAGAAAACCCATAATGATAAACAAGTTTCATAGCGAAATGTAGCACTTGTTTCTTATAAGGATCTTAAGAGGAATTGTTTGAGGATGGAAAGGCAGAATTATATACGTACTTAAAAATTCAAGAGACTGTTTGAAGACAAAAGATAATTTATGTAAATTGCAGTAAGTCAGGTTGGGAAGGCAACAATGGCACTGGGAAAGCACTTGGCACCACAGATCCAGAAACAGAGCACCCGGGCTATTAGTCACTTTACAGGACAGAATGAACAAGAAGCCAGCTCAAATGTGAGTAACTAAAATGCTATTTTTATATTTTTTTATGCATGTAACTCCTGGGCCATTTCCGCTTAAAACAATGTTATATGGTATGTGGAAACATTCCTTAAGTTGCTGTTGTATTTCTTTTGTTTAGGTAACCTGGTACTAAAGTAATTCCTTATGATTTACCCTATATACTGTGTGTGTGCGTGTGTTAGTTACCATTTTGTCCTAGGCACATGTCGATTAGACACTAGGCCTGTTGTATGTATGTGTGAGTGTGTGTGTATAAGGAAACACTTCGAAATGTTTCCGCCCCGTCGGGAATAGAACCCGGGCCCTCCGTGCGTGAAGCGAGAGCTTTACCACTAGGCCACCGGGGCGTGTATGTGTGTGAGTGTGTGTGCGCGTGTGTGTGTGCATGTGCACACACATATTTTTTTTAACACTGGCTGTCTTCCAATGAGGCAGGGTGGCCTGAAAAAGAAACATTCACCATCATTCACACTATCATTGTCTTGCCAGAGGTACGACATTTTAGATGTCACTTGAAACCGCCCATATCCCAAACCCCTCCTTTAAAGTGCAGGCATTATACTTCCCATCTCCAGGACTGGCTAACCTATTTCCCTGAATCCCTTCACAAAATATTACCTGCTCACACTGCAACATATCAAGGAGTGAATGGAGATGAATGGTTTTTGGGACCTGATGAGTTGTTGGAGTGTGAGCAGGGTAATATTTCGTGGAGGGATTCAGGGAAACCGGTTAAACGGACTTAAGTCCTGGAAATGGGAAGTACAATGCCTGCACTTTAAACGAGGGATTTGGGATATTGGCAGCTTGGAGGGACATGTAAACTGTCGTATCTGAGCGCCTCTGCAAAGACAGTGATTATGTATGAGTGATGGTGAAAGTGTTGAATGATGATGAAAGTTTTTTCTTTATTATTTTTTTCAACAAGTTGGCCGTCTCCCACCGAGGCAGGGTGACCCAAAAAGAAAGAAAATCCCCAAAAAGAAAATACTTTCATCATCATTTAACACTTTCACCTCACTCCTACATAATCACTGTCTTTGCAGAGGCGCTCAGATATGACAGTTTAGAAAGTCCCTCCAAGCTGACAATATCCCAAACCCCTCCTTTAAAGTGCAGGCATTGTACTTCCCATTTCCAGGACTCAAGTCCGGCTAACCAGTTTCCCTGAATCCCTTCACTAAATATTACCCTGCTCACACTCCAACAGCTTGTCACTCCTATCTAACACGCTCACGCACGCTTGCTGGAAGTCCTTTACCCCTTCCCTCCAACCTTTTCGAGGACAACCCCTACCCCGCCTTCCTTTCCTTCCAGATTTATACGCTCTCCAAGTCATTCTACTTTGATCCATTCTCTCTAAATGACCAAACCACCTCAACAACGCCTCTTCAGCCCTCTGACTAATACTTTTAGTAACTCCACATCTCCTCCTCATTTCCACACTCCGAATTCTCTGCATAATATTTACACCACAAATTGCTCTTAGACAGGACATCTCCACTGCCTCCAGCCGCCTCCTCGTTGCAGCATTTACAACCCAAGCTTCACACCCGTATCAGATTGTCGGTACCACAATACTTTCATACATTCCCTTCTTTGCCTTCATGGATAACGTTTTTTGTCTCCACAGATACCTCAATGCATCTCTCACCTTTTTTCCTTCATCAATTCTATGGTTGACCTCATCCTTCATAAACCCATCTGCTGACAAGTCAATTCCCAATTATCTGAAAACATTCACTTCATCCATACTCCCTCTCTCCAATGTGATATCCAAGTTTTCTTTATCTAAATCGTTTGATACCCTCATCACCTTACTCTTATCTATGTTCACTTCCAACCCTGCTCACACTCCAACAGCTCGTCAAGTCCCAAAAACCATTCGTCTCCATTCACTCCTATCTAACATGCTCACACATGTCTGCTGCATGTCCAGGTTTCTTGCACACAAAACCTCTTTCACACCCTCCTTCCATCCTTTCCTAGGATGACCCCAATCCCTCCTCCCATTCACTACAGATTTATATCATCGTGCACAGGATAATGTAAATAAGGACCTAAAAATATATTTGTCATATTTTATGTTTGTGATACTGGAAGGTAAGAACTTTGTCTTGCGATGTTCAGGTAAGTATTATTTTTGTGTGTGTACTCACCTATTTGTACTCGCCTATTTGTGGTTGAAAGCGTCAAGACTCAGCTCCTGGCCCCACCTCTTCACTGATTGCTACTAGGTCCTCTCTCTCCCTGCTCCATGAGCTTTATCATACCTCGTCTTAAAGCTATGTATGGTTCCTGCCTCCACTACCTCACATTTCAGACTATTCCATTTCCTGACAACTCTGTGACTGAAGAAATACTTCCTAACATCCCTTTGACTCATCTGAGTCTTCAACTTACAATTGTGTCCCCTTGTTTCTGTGTCCCATCTCTGGAACATCCTGTCTGTCCACCTTATCTATTCCTTGCAGTATTTTGTATGTCATTATCATGTCTCCTCTAACCCTCCTGTCCTCCAGTGTCGTCAGGCCTATTTCCCTTAACCTTTCTTCGTAGGACATTCCCCTTAGCTCTGGAACTAGCCTTGTTGCAAACCTTTGCACTTTCTCTAATTTCTTGACGTGCTTGACCAGGTGTGGGTTCCAAACTGGTTCTGCATACTGCAGTATTTGCCTGATGTACACAGTGTATAGTGTCTTGAACGATTCCTTACTGAGGTATTGGAACGCTATTCTCAGGTTTGCCAGTCGCCCATATGCTGCAGCAGTTATCTGG
>WNWK01004541.1:109723-131322 GCA_009830355.1 Cherax destructor | reverse complement strand
CACCCTTACCCCACTCACTCATTTACCCCTACCCCACCAAATGGAATCTGCACAGGGGGCTCTACATCAATAACTCATCTCAGACCACTAATAACACAAAAAAAGGCGCAGTTAGAATGAAAACCAAATTCACCCCTAAAAGAAAAAACCCACCAATTTTAAAAAACCTAAATTTCTCACATACAAGACATTCATACTTTAAAATTGTGCCATTCATACATAGAACACTCTATGCAAATATTAACCCACCACTCAAATTTTTACCAATTTTAACGGGACACATGACCATAAACTAGACACAGATCCCCTCATTTTCCCCCCATTAAACTATGTAAAAAACTCAATGCATAAAAAAAGGAAAAACCAAAATTTGGAATTCTTTTACCTGTCATTGCCAAAGAAACCCTGCCTGTATCCCAATTAAAAACGATTTTAAAAAACCCCCTTTCCCACTCAAACCTAAATGCTCAATATCAAACTTTCCCGACAAAGTAGAATAATCACTTAAATGAAAAAAAAACCTGATTAATCACTTCATGTAAAAACCTGTTATGAGTAATATATACTAAGCTAACTGTTTCTATAACATTTACATTATAAACCACGTAAACTGAACTGAAGCAAAATTGGGAAAATTGTTATCTCACTCAATTAGTTCATTCACAATTAATAAATTATTATGTTCAATGTGAAGGAAAAGGGGATATTTTTGGGGTTAAGGTTTGTTAGTCACCCGGGGCGATCATTCACGGGTTCAGCCGGGCCCTCTAGGGGGCCAAAAGGAGAACCCCCTTTTCTGGTGGTGGGTTCCCTTCCTTAAAACAGCAAAACCCGGGAGAGTCACTACACCTCCACATTTCTCCTGATCAGGGGTGTTTTACCAGGTTATTTTGTTTTGATTTTATTTTAAAAATTTCTTCCATCTTAAAGTGAACATACTATCCCTTTTCTTTCTTACGTGTTATGTTTGCTTACTTGTGGTAACCATTATTTATTTCTCTTTATCAGCTCTGCTGCTGGCCTTGTCAGCTGGTACAGACGCCCGTTTTGAAGGAGCAAGTATACGTCCATGCGGACTCATTCTCTGACGCTAACTCACGTGCATATACATCTTACCTACCGCGACCAAGTGGCATACCAGAATTTGTAACATCTGCCCAGGATAACCATCCAACATCTCATCTACACCCGAGACTCATCCTGGGCCTTATATTCTCCTACTCTCCATCCTGCCAGAACCACAACGGCCTATTTTTTTTATATATATTTTAATAAAAACTTAAAATTCTTTGTTTATTTCCTACCCAAGAGTCATTATTTGTTTTTATTCATTTTTCCATTATATTTTGTTCAGGTGGAATGCGTTCCCCTGACATTCAACTTATATTCAAATTTTATAAGTTAAATACACAATTATACTTATTTTATAAATTATCGACCATAATTTTTTTCCATGTAGTCTACTATTAAATAGTCCTAAGAATGCCCGCAATGCACAGCATATTAGGGGCTTTTGGCATGTACATCTCATTTATACCTATGTATAATGTCTACCTAACTATGTATCATTGTACCATGTCTAAATAAACTATTATTATTATTATTATTAAGAATACTATTATTTGTTACATTTGTAGTCTTAAGCAGTAAAAACAACATAATACATCACGATAATGAACTACAATTACATATTCACTTTTATTTTTGTAAGATCTGTTGGTCTAAAAAAAAGTTGTTTGGTTTTTTTTGGGGCCTCGAGAAACGTAACCCTATTTTTCCCCATAAGTTCTTCAGTTCATCTAACACGATTTTACCTAACACAGCGTTTTCAGGAACGTAACTATCGTGTTAAATGACGGTCTACTGTACATGTATTATTATACATACATATTACAGTGGACCCCCGAGTTTCGTAAAAACTTTACTCCTGAAGTCTGCTCAAGTGCCATTACCGAATGAATTTACCCCCTTAAGAAAAAATGTCACGTAGGTTAGTCTATTTCAGACCCCCAAAAATACTTTTCCACAAGCACTTACAATATTATACTTACATAAATGTACGATTTCCGGGGTTTACGAAACTCGGGGGTCCACTGTATTATTATTTTTATTATATTATATTATTATTATATGTAGGTAGTAGGTTGGTAGACAGCAACCACCCAGGGAGGTACTACCATCCTGCCAGGTGACTGTGAAACAGAAACCTGAAACTGTTTTACATGATGGTAGGATTGCTGGTGTCTTTTTTCTGTCTCATAAACATGAAAGATTTCAGGTACGTCTTGTTACTTCTACTTACACTTAGGTCACACTACGCAAACATGTACACGTTTATGTATACACACTCATCTGAGTTTTCTTTGATTTTATCTTAATAGTTCTTGTTCTTATTGCTTTTTCCTTTCATATCCATGGGGAAGTGGAATAAGAATCTTTCCTCCGTAAGCCATGCGTGTTGTAAAAGTCAACTAAAATGCCGGGAACAATGGGCTAGTAACCCCTTTTCCTGTATAGCTTACTAAAAAGAAGAAAAAAGAAAACCGTCAAAGTGGGATGTTTAAATGTGCATGGATGTTGTGCGAATGATAAGAAAGAGATGATTGTAGATGTTATGAATGAAAAGAAGCTGGATGTCCTGGCTTTAAGTGAGACAAAGCTGAAGGGGGTAGGAGAGTTTCAGTGGGGAGAAATAAATGGGATTAGATCAGGGTTTCAAATAGAGTTAGAGCTAAAGAAGGAGTGGCAATAATGTTGAATAATCAATTATGGCAGGTAAGAAGGAATATAAATGTATAAATTCAAGGATTATGTGGAGTAAAATAAAGGTTGGATGTGAAAAGTGGGTTATAGTAAGTGTTTATGCACCTGGAGAAGAGAGAAGTGTAGAGGAGAGAGAGAGATTTTGGGAAATGTTGAGTGAGTGTGTGGGGAGTTTTGAACCAAGTGAGAGAGTAATTGTGGTTGGGGATCTTAATGCTAAAGTGGGTAAAAATGTTGTGGATGGAGTAGTAGGTAAATTTGGGGTGCCAGGGTAAATGTAAATGGGGAACCATTAATTGAGCTATGTGTAGAAAGAGGTTTGGTAATAAGTAATACATATTTTATGAAAAGAGGATAAATAAATATACAAGGTATGATATAGCATGTAAGGAAAGTAGTTTGTTGGATTATGTATTGGTGGATAAAGGTTGATGAGTAGGCTTCAGGATGTACATGTTTATAGAGGGGCAACGGATATATCAGATCATTATTTGGTTGTAGCTACAGTTAGAGTAAAAGGTAGATGGGACAAAAAGAAAATGGCAACAGCAAGTAAGAGAGAGGTAAAAGTGTATAAACTAAGGGAGGAGGAAGTTAGGGTGAGATATAAGCAACTATTGGCAGAAAGGTGGGCTAGTGCAAGTAGGAGTAGTGGGGAGGGTTGAAGAATATTGGGATAGTTTTAAAAATGCAGTATTAGAATGTGGGGTAGAAGTTTGTGGCTATAGGAGGGTGGGTGCAGGAGGAAAGAGGAGTGAGTGGTGGAATGAAGAAGTAAAGGGTGTGATAAAAGAGAAAAGGTAGCTTATGAGAGGTTTTACAAAACAGAAGTGTTAATAGAAGAGCAGAGTATATGGAGATAAAAGAAAGGTGAAGAGAGTGGTGAGAGAGTGCAAAGAAGAGCAGATGAAAGAATGGGAGAGGCTCTGTCAAGAAATTTTGCTGAAAACAAGAAAAATTTTGGAGTGAGATAAACAAGGTAAGAAAGCCTAGGAACGAATGGATTTGTCAGTTAAAAACAGAGTAGGGAGTTAGTAGATGGGGAGCTGGAGGTATTGGGTAGATAGCGGGAATATTTTGAGGAACTTTTAAATGTCGATGAAAAAGGGAGGCGGTAATTTCATGTACTGGCCAGGAGGTACAACATCGTTTAGGAGTGAAAAGAGCAGGATGTGAGTGTGGGGAGGTGCGTGAGGCATTACGTAGAATGGAAAGGGGTAAAGCAGCTGGAATTGACGGAATCATGACAGAAATGTTAAAAGCAGGGGGATATAGTGCTGGAGTGGTTGGTATTTTTGTTTAATAAATGTATGAAAGAGGGAAGGTACCTAGGGATTGGCAGAGAGCATGTATAGTTCCTTTATATAAAGGGAAGGGGATAAAAGAGAGTGTAAAAATTATAGGGAATAAGTTTACTGAGTATACCAGGTAAAGTGTATGGCAGGGTTATTATTGAAAGAATTAGAGGTAAGACAGAGAGTAGGATTGCAGATGAGCAAGGAGGCTTTAGAGTGGGTAGGGATGTGTAGATCAAGTGTTTACAGTGAAGCATATATGTGAACAGTATTTAGATAAAGGTAGAGAAGTTTTTATTGCATTTATGGATTTAGAAAAGGCATATGATAGAGTGGATAGGGGAGCAATGTGGCAAATGTTGCAAGTGTATGGAATAGGTAGTAAGTTACTGAAGGCTGTAAAGAGTTTTTATGAGGATAGTGAGGCTCAGGTTAGGGTGTGTAGGAGAGAGGGAGATTACTTCCCGGTAAAAGTAGGTCTTAGACAGGGATGTGTAATGTCACCATGGTTGTTTAATATATTTATAGATGGGGTTGTAAAAGAAGTAAATGCTAGGGTGTTGGGGAGAGGGGTGGGATTAAATTATGGAGAATTAAATGCAAAATGGGAGTTGACACAGTTACTTTTTGCTGATGATACTGTGCTTATGAGAGATTCTAAAGAAAAGTTGCAAAGGTTAGTGGACGAGTTTGGGAGAGTGTGTAAAGGTAGAAAGTTAAAAGTGAACATAGATAAGAGTAAGGTGATGAGGGTATCAAACGATTTAAATAAAGAAAAATTGAATATCACATTGGAGAGAGGGATTATGGAAGAAGTAAATGTTTTCAGATATTTGGGAGTTGACGTGTCAGCGGATGGGTTTATGAAGGATGAGGTTAACCATAGAATTGATGAAGGAAAAAAAGGTGAGTGGTGCATTGGGGTATCTGTGGAGACAAAACGTTATCCATGGAGGCAAAGAAGGGAATGTACGAAAGTATAGTGGTACCAACACTCTTATATGGGTGTGAAGCATGGGTTGCAAATGCTGCAGCGAGGAGGAGGCTGGAGGCAGTGGAGATGTCCTGTCTAAGGACAATGTGTGGTGTAAATATTATGCAGAAAATTCGGAATGTGGAAATTAGGAGAAGGTGTGGAGTTACTAAAAGTATTTGTCAGAGGGCGGAAGAGGGGTTGTTGAGGTGGTTTGGTCATTTAGAGAGAATGGATCAAAGTAGAATGACTTGGAAAGCGTATAAATCTGTAGGGAAGGAAGGCGGGGTAGGGGTCGTCCTAGAAAGGGTTGGAGGAAGGGGTAAAGGAGGTTTTGTAGGCGAGGGCTTGGACTTCCAGCAAGCATGTGTGAGCGTGTTAGATAGGAGTGAATGGAGACGAATGGTTTTGGGACATGACGATCTGTTGGAGTGTGAGCAGGGTAACATTTTGTGAAGGGATTCAGGAAACCAGTTAATTGATTTAGTTGGACTTGAGTCCTGGAAATGGGAAGTACAATGCCTGCACTTTAAAGGAGGGGTCTGAGATAGTGACAGCTGGGAGGGACTTTTCTCAGCTGTCGTATCTGAGCTCCTCTGCAAAGACAGTGATTATGTATGAGTGTGGTGAAAGTGTTGAATGATGATGAAAGTATTTTCTTTTTGGGGATTTTCTTCTTTTTGGGTCACCCTGCCTCGGTGGGAGACGGCCGACTTGTTGAAAAAAAAAAAAAAAATATTATTATTATTATATTATTATTATTATTATTACAAAATAAATAATTTGGAATTTTTATTCACACAAAAAATAGAAGATTTATTGTTATGCAGACTACCGCATTATTGTAATAATTGTATTAGTATTAGTAACCTATTCATGACTGCATATTGGAATGGAGGTTTACTCTTGAACATAGCCAAAGAATCTAATATTTCTGCTACTTTGAGCTCAATTTCAAGGTACTTTTCTTCGTGAAACCAATCAAAATGATATCTATTTCTGTAATATATCTTCCATTCTATCAAATGAGACCAAAAAACCAAGAATACAACCATAAAAACCATACGAAAATACCAAAAATACCACTAAGGTGAGGCTAATGCCTTAGAAGTGAACTCAGTTATTTATGGTCCAATTTCTTTCATTTTTGGTGTACATTAAGAAGTATCTTTCCATCATACATTGCCCAAGTTTCAATAAGATAGTCCAACAAACAACTGAGATTCAATTCCCTAGATCAAGAGCAAGAGCCCCTCACAAGAGTCAAGGAACCTCCCTTGAGGCCCACTCGCATCTGGATATTTCGCTCGCGTCTGAAAGCAAAAAAATCAATCAATCAACTGCTCGTACAGTGGACCCTTGAAATTCGTCCCCATTAAATATCGTGAAATTTGAAAATCGGCAACTTTTTTGCCAAATTGTTGGCTTGATTTTCGTGATTTGGCCTAGAAATCGGTTGTCGTATGAAACGTGTCCTAGCAGCCTCCCAGCCGCTGCGGGCACTCAAACACCATTCCGAGTCAGTCTGGCATTGTATCTCGGCGAGTGACGATAACCTCACGTGTTCATACCATACATTTCTTAATATTTCATTCGTTTTAGTGCTTGCAACTGCTAAATAAGCCACCGTGGGCCCAAAGAAGGCTCCTAGTGCCAGCCCTTTGGTAAAGAAAGTGAGAAACACGATAGAAGTAAAGCAAGAGATCATAGAAAAATATGAAAGTGGAGTGTATGTGGCGGAGCTCTGCGGGATGTACAGGAAGGCCCATTCAACCATCACTTCCATCGTGGCGAAGAAAAAGGAAATCAAGGCAGCTGATGTTGCGAAAGGGGTGAATATGCTAACGAAAAAGAGATCGCAAATAATCGAAGATGTTGAGAAGTTGTTGCTGGTGTGGATCAGACAAAAAGAGTTAGCAGGAGATAGTGTTACACAGTCGACAATTTGGGAAAAGGCAAGGCAGTTGCATGACAATCTCATAAAGAAAATGCCTGGAACGAGTGCCAGCAAAGGATGGTTCAAAAATTGCAAGAAGCGAAGTGGCATACACAATGTTGTAAGGCATGGAGAGGCTGCTAATTCAGACAAACATGAGGCTGAAAAATTCATAAGTGAATTCAAAGACTATGTAGAGGCTGAAGAATTCGTCCCCCAACAAGTGTTCAATTGAGATGAAACAGGCCTCTTTTGGAAGAAAATGCCAAAGAGGACCAACATCACGCAAAAGGAAAAGGCACTGCCAGGACACAAGCCTATGAAAGACAGGCTAATTCTCATGTTGTGTGGTAATGCTAGTGGGATTTCAAAGTGAAGCCTTTACTCGTGTATCACTTTGAAAATCCCAGTGTGTTCAAGAAAAACAGTGTTGCCAAGGCTAATTTGTGTGTGATGTAGAAGGCTAACAGTAAGGCATGGGTCACGAGGGAAATTTTCCTTGATTGGTTCAATGTAGTGTTTGGCCCCAGTGTGAAGAAATACCTCCTGGAAAATAAATTGGATCTCAAGTGCCTCCTGGTAATGGGCAATGCTCCTGCTCATCCTCGAGACTTGGAAGAGCAAATGGTGAAGGAGTTTAATTTCGTCACAGTGAAGTTCATGCCCCCTAATACCACTCCTCTCCTCCAGCCCATGGACCAGCAGGTCATTTCAAACTTCAAAAAACTCTACACCAAAGCAATGTTTCAAAGGTGCTTTGACATAACCTCGGACTCTAAATTGACCCTAAGAGAGTTCTGGAAAGATCACTTCAATATCCTCCATTGCATAAACCTTGTAGGTAAGGCTTGGTAGGGAGTGACTTCCAGGACGATGAACTCTGCTTGGAGAAAATTGTGGCCAGATTGTGTCCTGGACAAAGATTTTGAAGGGTTTGAGGCTGGCCCTGACAACCCTATGCCAGTTGTGGAATCTATTGTGGCATTGGGGAAGTCCATGGGGTTGGAGGTTAGTGGTAAGGATGTGGAAGACCACAATGAAGAACTAACCATTGAAGAGCTGCTAGACCTTAATCTGCAACAACAACAGACCAGAGCTCAGGAAATTGCTTCAGAGGACGAAAAAGTGAGAGGGAAGAAGTTGCTTTCTTCAGAGATTAAGGAGATGTTTGCAATGTGGACTAGGATGGAAAGAATTGTGGAGGAACATCACCTTCACAAAGCTGTTGCAGGCCGTGTATGCGACATGTTCAATAACAATGACATGTCTCATTTTAAGGAAATTTTAAAGAAACGCCAGAAACAGACCTTTCTGGAACAATTTTTTGAGCGACAGGAGTCCAGTGACTCTCAAGCTGGTCCTAGTGGCATTAAAAAACAAGGAAGGGAAGTAACCCCAGAAAAGGACTTGCTTCCTGAAGTCTTTATGGAAGGGGATTCGCCTTCCAAACAATAGCAACTCTTGCATCCTCTCCCCTCCTCCCAACTTCCACACATCAACAACTCTTCAATAAAGGTAAGTGTCAAGTTAGTATTGTTTTATACTTCATGTCTCATTGTTTTCTGTGTAGATAAATGTACATTTAATGTAAAAAAAATATTTTTTAAATACTTTTGGGTGTCTGGAATGGATTAATTTGATTTACATTATTTCTTATGGGGAAAATACTAGTTTTGAAAATCGTGAATTTTGAATTTCGGCAGACTCTCTGGAACGGATTAATCACGAAATTCAAGGGTCCACTGTATCTGGAAAAACTCGCACGTGGATGCACTCGTAAGTGGAGGTTCCACTGTATAAACAAAAATCCTGCAGCATGCAGTGCATAATGAGAAAAAACTGTGACTGTGTTTATGGTGTAAACCCGCCTTTGCCGTGTATTTTTGTATGGTTTGTATGGTTGTATTCTTTTTTTTTTTGTCTCATTTGATAGAATGGAAGATATATTACAGAAATAGATGCACTTTTGATTGGTTTCATACCGGAAAGTACCTTAAAATTGAGCTCAAAGTAGCGGAAATGTTCTATTTTTGTTGATGTTCAATACATGTCCAACTGGCCGGCCTAATATGCAGTCATGAATGGGTTGACATTATTTATACAATTATTACAATAATGCAATAGTCTGCACAACAGTAAATCTTCTATTTTTTGAGCGAATAAAATTCAAAATAGAAAGCAAACATAATATAAGAGGGGCCTGGAGATGTGACTAAATTTGGGCTTACATATGAGAGAATAGGTCTGTGTGGTAATTGTGTACTATATAAAAAAATCCTGTGGCACACAGAGTATAATAAGAAAAAAGGAGACTGTACTTTTGGTGTAAAACAGAGATTTTATGGTGTATTTTCATGTGGTTTGTATGGTTGTACTCTCGTTTTTTTTGGTCTCATTTGATAGAATGGAAGATATACTACAGAAATAGATATACTTTTGATTGGTTTCAAGCTGGAAAGTACCTTAAAACTGAGCTAAAAGTAGCAGAAATGTTCGATTTTTGCCGATGTTCAAGAGTAAACAAATGACGTCACCATCCTATACATGTCCAACTGGCCGGTCTAATACGCAGTCACGAATGGGTTGACATTATTTATACAATTATTACAATAATGCAGTAGTCTGCAAAATAGTAAATCTTCTATTTTTTGTGTGAATAAAAATTCAAAATGGAAAGCAAGCATAATATAAGAGGGGCCTGGAGATGTGACTAATGAACAGAAAAAAATGTTATTTTAGTGCCAGGAATGTCTGCATTGTCTTTATTGTTTATCTTTTGAAATTTGTGTGAAATTGGCCAAATTACCATTTTTGACCCCTTTATTGGGTAGTTGAAATAGATGAATGGGCAGTTTCTTGTACTCAATCGACAGAATAGAAGGAATAGTAGCAAAATAGCTAAGACTTTGGTAGACTGGAACAATGGAGTTGGCCAAAAATAAGGCGTAAAATGGATGAAATTGCCCATGCGTAAATATTGCTGTTGGGCTAAATGTATTCTAACCAAACCACTCTGTAATCTGGCAAAATCACTAATCCGGCACCCTACAGGTCCCGATGATGCTGGATTAGTGATGGCCAACCTGTACTCTGCTGTTAATCAATCATTCACCTGTTTGGCTCACAATGTGCATTTTGAATGGTGGGCCCTCATTAAATTGCATGTTTGTGTAGCATAACAGGAGGAAACCTGCAAGTTACCAGCAGATAGTGAATGAGAGGTCTAAACAAAGTGTTCAAAATATAACTGATTTTCTGTCATCATATGTTTTTCCTAAATTATTTAATATTATAAAGTAGGACACTGTAATTTATAAAGCTATGTTCTACATAAACATTAACAAAGAAGTCACTTGATTTAATAATGTAAAATACTGTGTAGTGCAGTACTTACAATAATTGTATGGTTGACTGAGGGTATTGAGTGTGCATCCATGCAGTCACCATATGTGAAAGTCTCTTTGCATAACTGGTGGTTGAACAAGCGTCCTATCTTCTCCTCACACTTAGAAGCATCGCTGGAGCCTTGGAATTTAAAGGAACTTAACACTTTAATGTTTTTACCATCTTTTGTTAAAGCAACCTTTTCTGTGTGAGAAATAGCTTTATCATTATTCCTCCGATAATTCTTGAAGATCATTTTAAGTTTTTTGTGATTGACATTCATGATTGCTGATAGAAGAGGCTTGGAATGATCTGTGAGTGTGCAAGGTCCACTAAGATCTGATGCTAATACATCATAGGAAATACCCTTTGCTAAGCACGGATCAATAGTTGCATTCGGTGATATGGCTTCCACTTGTTTAACATTAGCTCCAGCCTCCTTAAGTAGAAGAAAATTATGCCGTAGTCGGGCTTGTGCAATTCCATAACACAGAAAAGACTGACTGTAGACCCTATATGGAAAAAGATAAAATGTAAATAAAAAAGTACATGTTTCCATTTAGCAGGACTAACCAATGAAACCAGTCTTTTAATTAATGTTTTTTTAGTGTCCCTGTCTCTGTAATCACAGGGACAAGGGTAACTAGCTAATTGCTCTTAGCATTTTTGTCCCATTCTATAACTTGCAAAATGCATAGAAACATGGCAACTAGCTGATTTTCTTAGAAGTCTATATAACCACAGACTTGTTATTGGATAATGTGTTACTAAAGGTCCCCATGATAAGAGACACTCTAGTGAGCCAGGCCATTACTTTACCTTAGCTCCATGACACCTGATGAGAGATAGAGGCTTGAGGAAGGGGGGGATGTTAGTTATTCTTACACTCCACCCCTTCCTCAATCCATATTAATATGGAGACAATAAAATTCTCTTGCTAATCAAATAATACTAAGTATTAACACAGTTACACAGTTTTATCTAGTTATTTCAAGCAGGAGTGTCCACTAGCACAATTTATATGAAATGCATTATTAGCAGAGTTTCAGTGATATCACAACAGTAACATTCTAGATAAGATGGTCCACACCCACCTGGAAACTGGTAGTGATAAAACTGTGTAACTTACATAGTCCGGACTATTTCCGTTTTTCCTAGACAGAAGAGAGAAATGTTAACTGGTGCATGCAACATGCTTATTTAAAGTTGTACAGGTACAACTTCAATTTTCCGGCACCCTAGCTTCCGAGGCTTTACCAGTACAGCCTCTCTCACTTAGCGACATACTCGTTTACCTACGACTCGGACTTACAACAGGCTCTCTGACCAGTATGCATACCTAAATAATGTATATTAGAGCTAATTTCCTGTACATCTGTTTATTAAAATACAGCCTCTCCTGAAGTACTCGTTTACTGACAACTCGGAGTTACGACAGGCTCTCCGATGAGTCAGTATTGTATGCCGTAAGAGAACTTGGGTCATGGAAATGGGCAGCCCAGCATCTCAGCATCAAGCATCTCAATCTCCTTCCTACAGCCACTCAGTACACTAGCTTTTAAAGTCTCAAAGACTACATATTTGTACAAATTTGTACTTTATTGTGCACAACATAGTACAAGATAGAAGTGCAGCAGCACTTGGAAGAGGTAAATGGAAGAAGTACAAAAGAAGTTCATTGTAAAGGGGTTAGTGATGGGTCTCAGTATCAAGCAATCTCCAAGACTACATATCTCATCTATAAATTTGTACTTTATTGTGCACCCCATAGTACAAGACAGAAGTGTAGCAGCACTAAGAAGAGGAATGAGAGGAAAATGGAAGAAGTACAAAAGAAGTTCACAGTAAAGGGGTTAACTGATGTATTTGTCTGTGTGTTTACATTCTTGGTGTCTCTCGTGGCAGCTTAATTAAGAAATTATTAAACTCGGTAAACAAGGTATGTCGATGGTGATAATAATAATAATAATAATAAAATATAATTTATAATATATAATTAATAATAAAATATAATTAATAATTTTCTTTTTTTCAACAAGTCGGCCGTCTCCCACCGAGGCAAGGTGACAGAAAAAGAAAGAAAATCCCCAAAAAGAAAATACTTTCATCATCGTTCAACACTTTCACCACACTCATACATAATCACTGTCTTTGCAGAGGCGCTCAGATACGACAGCTGAGAATAGTCCCTCCCAGCTGTCACTATCCCAGACCCCTCCTTTAAAGTGAAGGCATTGTACTTCCCATTTCCAGGACTCAAGTCCAACTAAATCAATTAACTGGTTTCCCTGAATCCCTTCACAAAATGTTACCCTGCTCACACTCCAACAGATCGTCATGTCCCAAAAACCATTCGTCTCCATTCACTCCTATCTAACACGCTCACACATGCTTGCTGGAAGTCCAAGCCCCTCGCCCACAAAACCTCCTTTACCCCCTCCCTCCAACCTTTTCTAGGATGACCCCTACCCCGCCTTCCTTCCCCTACAGATTTATACAGTGAACCCCCGGTGCTCGACGGCGTCGGAGCTCGGCCAAATCGGTGTTCAACGGTTTTTTTTCAATATTTTTGGCTCGGTATTAGGCAGCCACTCGGAGTTGGGCGAGTTGGCTATCCGTCCCAGACTCATACGCGTGGGGCCATGGCCCAGCTGGGCGCCCAGGTACTCAGTGTGTTATTGTTTACAAGCGAGCGACCACTACCCACGCATTCATACCATATATATTGTCATTATTCCAGTGTTTTTAGTGCTTGCAACTGCTAAATAAGCCACCATGGGCCCCAAGAAAGCTCCTAGTGCCAAGCCTGTGGTAAAGAATGTGCAGGGAGTGAAGCATTCATGCAGGGAGTGTAGCATTTATGCAGGGAGTGTAGCAAGGATGCAGGGAGTGTAGCAGGGATGCAGGGAGTGTAGCAGGGATGCAGAGAGTGTAGCAAGGATGCAGGTAGTGTAACTGATGCAGTAGTAGGGTTATTGAAGCTAGGACCTTGGGTATTTTAAAATTTAGGTTGGATAAATACACGAGTGAGAGGGGTTGGATTTGAGTGGGACTCGCACTTGAGTTAATAGAATCATCAAAGCTTATTTCTTGGGTAGAATTGAAAATTAGGTTGGGCAATTATTCTGTTAGTGGGATGGATTGTGAAGGACCTGCCTAGTATGGGCCAACAGGCCTGCTGCAGTGTTCCTCCTTTCTTATGTTCTTATGAGTGTAGCAGGGATGCAGGGAGTGTAGCAAGGATGCAGGGAGTGTAGCAGGGATGCAGGGAGTGTAGCAAGGATGCAGGGAGTGTAGCAAGGATGCAGGGAGTGTAGCAGACATGCAGGGAGTGTAGCAAGGATGCAGGGAGTGTAGCAAGGATGCAGGGAGTGTAGCAAGGATGCAGGGAGTGTAGCAAGGATGCAGGGAGTGTAGCAAGGATGCAGGGAGTGTAGCAAGGATGCAGGGAGTGTAGCAAGGATGCAGGGAGTGTAGCAGGCATGCAGGGAGTGTAGCAAGGATGCAGGGAGTGTAGGAAGGATGCAGGGAGTGAAGCAGGCATGCAAGGGAGTGTAGCAAGGATGCAGGTAGTGTAGCAGGGATGCAGGGAGTGTAGCAAGGATGCAGGGAGTGTAGCAGGGATGCAGGGAGTGTAGCAGGGATGCAGGGAGTGTAGTAAGGATGCAGGGAGTGTAGCAAGGATGCAGGGAGTGTAGCAAGGATGCAGGGAGTGTAGCAGGCATGCAGGGAGTGTAGCAAGGATGCAGGGAGTGTAGTAGGCATGCAGGGAGTGTAGTAGGCATGCAGGGAGTGTAGTAGGCATGCAGGGAGTGTAGTAGGCATGCAGGGAGTGTAGCATTCAAAGAAAAAGGCCAGTAACCCCAGAAAAGAACTTGCCACCTGCAGTGTTAATGGAAGGGGATTTCTCTTCCAAACACTAGTATACTACTCCATCTTCTCCCCTCCTCCCATGTTGCACACATCAACAACTCTTCAATAAATGTAAGTGACATGTTATTGTACTATTATTTCTTATTTTTTCATAAAAATGTGTATAATTTAAGGTCAAAAAGTTCTAAAAAATATTTTATTTTAATACTTTTGGATGTCTGGAACGGATTAATTTTATTTCCATTATTTCTTATGGGGAAAATAGAATCGGAGTTCGACCAAACCGGTGGTCGACGGGCCCTCTGGGACGGATTACCGACGAGAACCGGGGGTCCACTGTACGCTCTCCAAGTCATTCTACTTTGATCCATTCTCTCTAAATGACAAAACCACCTCAACAACTCTTCAGCCCTCTGACAAATACTTTTAGTAACTCCACACCTACTCCTAATTTCCACATTCTGAATTTTCTGCATAATATTTACACCACACATTGCCCTTAGACAGGACATCTCCACTGCCTCCAGCCACCTCCTCGCTGCAGCATTTGCAACCCATGCTTCACACCCACATAAGAGTGTTGGTACAACTATACTTTCGTACATTCCCTTCTTTGCCTCCATGGATAATGGTTTTTGTCTCCACAGATACCTCAATGCACCACTCACCTTTTTTTCCTTCATCAATTCTATGGTTAACCTCATCCTTCATAAACCCATCTGCTGACAAGTCAACTCCCAAATATCTGAAAACATTCACTTCTTCCATAATCCCTCTCTCCAATGTGATATCCAATTTCTCTTTATTTAAATCATTTGATACCCTCATCACCTTACTCTTATCTATGTTCACTTTCAACTTTCTACCTTTACACACCCTCCCAAACTCGTCCACTAACCTTTGCAACTTTTCTTTAGAATCTCCCATAAGCACAGTATCATCAACAAAAAGTAACTGAGTCAACTCCCATTTTGTTCTATGTTCTTGTTGAAAAACACCACCCTTAGCAAGCTGAAACAAGCCATATCTGCAACATGTTCAGTGACAAAACCTTGTCCCACTTCAGGAACATATTAAAGAGGCGCCAGAAACAGAGGACTGTGGACAGTTATTTTGTGAGACCGGTCCAGTGACTCTCAAGCTGGTCCTAGTGGCATTAAAAGACCAAGAAGAGAAGTAACCCCAGATAGGGCTTTGATACCTGAAGTCCTTATGGAGGGGGATTTCCCTTCCAAACATTAAGCCTTCCCCTTGTCCTCCTCCCTATCTTCCAGATGCCAGCAAGTCTCTTCAATAAAGGTAAGTAAATGTTATTTATTATTATGTTATTTATTATTTATTATTATTTCTTGTTATTATTTCTTGTTATTATGTTTTGTGTATGTAAAACTATAGTTATTCTCTATAAATTTTATTTTTTGTGAATATTTTTGGGTGTCTGGAATGGATTAATTGTATAACATTATTTCTTATGGGAAATAATGGTTCGACTTTCGGCCAGTTTGAGTTAAGGCCTAGCTCCTGGAACGGATTACGGCCGATACTCGAGGGTCCACTACTCTCATACATTCCCCAGTTCCACTACTCTCATACATTCGGCCAGTTCAATTTTAAACCTAGCTCCTGGAACGGATTAAGGCCGATTTCCGGGGTCCCACTGTAATTATACAATTACTATCAATAAAGGCTATCTACCTATCATATTTATTACAGAATAATATTAGGTAAAAATATTACTTAAAAAAAAAAAAAAAAAGAGGCAAAAAAAAAAAGAGCAAATGATTGAGTGGGTGAGATGTTATCAACAAATTTTGTTGAAAATAAGAAAAAGTTTTGGAGTGAGATTAATAAGTTGAGAAAGCCTAGGGAATGAATAGATTTGATAGTCAAAAATAGGAGAGGAGAGTTATTAAACGGAAAGTTAGAGGTATTGGGAAGATGGAGGGAATATTTTGGGGAATTGTTATATGTTGATGAAGATACAGAAGCTGTGATTTCGTGTATAGAGCAAGGAGGAATAACATCTAACAGGAGTGAGGAAGAACCAGTTATGAGTGTGGGGGAAAGTGCGTGGGGCAGTGGGAAGAATGAAAGGGGGTAAAGCAGCTGGGATTGATGGGATAAAGATAGAAATGTTAAAAGCAGGTGGGGATATAGTTTTGGAGTGGTTAGTGCTTTTATTTAACCCCTTAACTGTCCAAACGTAGATCTATGTTAGTACCGCTATTATTATTATTATAATAAAAAAGAAGAGCTAAACCACAGGGGTCATTAGTACCGCTAGCACTCCAAACGTAGATCTATGTTTTATTTTTCCTGCCTCCAAATTTGGCACAATTGGCCTGAAATGCCAGGTCAGTATAGAATGGGTCTTAACACTCGGTGTGCGCAGTATTAAAAAAATCTGGGACCACTTAGTACCTTGTGGGAGCACCAGTTCAATTGAGCGCCAGTTAGAGTAAATAGTGTGGCAAACACCAGGGATTCACTGATGTCATGTCGTATTAACACTCCCCTTTTAAGAGGAAAGTGATGTTGATCCAAAGTTTAGCGGCTCTGAAATGGATGTGGCCACAAGTGATCGAGGAAATATAAAAAAAAACTCAATAATAACCCATGTGCAACATTTGAGCAACATCCTTTCATTATTGATACCACTGGTAGTATCATCCTACCAGAATGTCCTAATACCTATTCCCCAAGTAAAGAGAAACGATTCTGGAACATGCGTAATACGTATTCATCAGGCTGGCTGGCCGACTTTTGGCTGGCTGACTTTGGCTGTCTCTCCATCTGTATCTGTCTCTGACTCTCTCTCTCACAGGTACACATAAGTACAGTTATCATACATAGTGTAAATTACCTAGGATAACCCAAAAAATCCAGTGCTGTACACTGTGTCTGTAGATATAAGGCATAATAAGCATGACTGGCAAGTAACACACGTGTTCACTTATCAGTAATCAGATGTGACTGCAACGTGTGTAATAACTGTTGGTTCATGAGCCGCTCTCTGAGACAGAGAGACAAGCAGAAAGAAAGACACACAGAGGCAGACAGAAAGACAGACACACACACAGGCAGACAGAAAGACACACACACAGAGGCAGACAGAAAGACACACACACAGAGGCAGACAGAAAGACACACACACACAGAAAGACACACACACACAGGCAGACAGATAAGCAGACAGAGCTAGACAGACAGCCATGTTTATGTGTAACAGTGAAAACAAAGCCAGGGGTTCCCTGCAGCAATGCACGATCATCAAGTGTCAAACCACTGATGCACTGTCAGCAGTTAATGACACTCAGTCTTTCACCATGCTTCAAGGAGTTTCATATATACTCCAGCATGTCTAAAACATTGCTGGGACCTATAAATACTTAGTATATATTCCTAGACAATAGTAAATGACCAAGGCAGGTGAAAATGTTCACCTGTCAGTGTGTTTGTGACTATTTGAGTACAATTTCAGTACCTAATATTAGTGTCAGAACAAAGATTGGCTATGAAATCACAAGACCTATACAGTCATACCCCGTGTTACGATGCTGTCATCTTACGTTAGTTTCGAGTACCGATATTTATAACGTAAAAAAATTGATTGCGATTAACGATGTTTGCTTCGTGTAACGACATTCGTACCGGACGTGTCCGCTTGGCGCCAAGCTGAGCGCGCACTCCAGGGAGCGTCAGTGTGCTATTGTTTACAAGCGAGAGCGACCACCCACCCACACCCACGCATTCATACCAGTATATTGTCATTATTCCACTGTTTTTAGTGCTTGCAACTGCTAAATAAGCTACCATGGGTCCAAGGAAAGATCCTAGTGCTAAGCCTGTGGCAAAGAGGAACAGAAATACATGTACGATAGAACTGAAGAAGGAGATAATAGAAAAATATGAAAGTGGAGTGCGTATCAGTGAGCTGGCCAGGCTGTATGGTAAACCCTTTTCTACCATCGCTACCATTGTGGCCAAGAAAAATTCAAGTAAAATCAAGGAAGCTGTTGTTGCAAAAGGTTCATCTGTGATCACAAAACACAGACCACAAGTGCTGGAAGATGTGGAAAGGTTGTTGTTGGTGTGGATCAACGAGAAACAGTTAGCAGGAGATACTGTTTCGGAGGCAATAATATGTGAAAAAGCAAGGCAGTTGCATGATGATCTCGTTAAGAAAATGCCTGCAACGAGTGCTGAAGTGAGCGAATTTAAAGCCAGCAGAGGCTGGTTTTACAAATTTAAGAATCGAAGTGGCATACATAGTGTTGTGAGGCAGCCAGTTCTGACAAAATTGCAGCTGAAAAATATGTGCCTGAATTCCAGGAGTACCTAGAGGCTGAACAATTCCTCCCCCAACAAGTGTTTGTGATGAAACAGGCCTGTTTTGGAAGAAAATGCCCAACAGGACCTACATTACTCAGGAGGAAAAGGCACAGCCAGGACATAAGCCTATGAAAGACAGGCTAACTTTGATGCTTTGTGCTAATGCCAGTGGTGATTGCAAAGTGAAGCCTTTACTGGTGTATCTTTTTGAAAATCCCCGAGTGTTTGGCAGATGCGGTGTCAGCAAGTCTAACTTGTGTGTGATGTGGAGGTCTAACAAAAAGGCATGGGTCACAAAGGACATTTTCTTAGATTGGTTCAATGGCGTGTTTGGCCCCAGTGTGAAGAAATATCTATTGGACAATAATTTGCCACTTAAGTGCCTCCTGATAATGGACAATGCTCCTTGTCATCCTCCAAACTTGGTAGAGAAAATTGTGGAGGAGTTTAAATTCATCAAAGTGAAGTTCTTGCCCCTAATACCACTCCTCTCCTCCAGCCCATGGACCAGCAGGTCATTTCCAACTTTAAAAACTCTACACCAAAGCAATGTTTCAAAAGTGCTTTGATATGACCACAGACATGAATATAACCCTAAGAGAATTTTGGAAAAACATTTCCATATGCTGCATTGTGTAAACCTTATAGGTAAGGCTTGGGAGGGAGTGACTACCAGGACTTTGAACTCTGCCTGGAGAAAATTGTGGCCAGACTGTCCTAGAGAGGATTTTGAAGGTTTTGGGGCTGAGCCTCAGAACCCTGAGCCTGAGCCTGTTTTGGAAGAAATTGTGGAATTGGGCAAGTCTTTGGGGTTAGAGGTGAGTGGTGAGGATGTGGAACAGTTGGTGGAGGAGCACAAGGAAGAGCTAACCACTGAAGATCTGCAAGAGCTTCAACAGCAACTGGAACAAGAGACCAGTGGTCAGGACAATAGTTCAGAGGAGGAGGAAGAGGTGGAACAGAGATGGAAGAAATTGCCTTCTTCAGTGATTAAAGAGATTTGTGGAATGTGGAGCAAGGTGCAAGCATTTATGGATGAATAACCCCAGAAGGACTTGGTACCTGCAGTGTTAATGGAAGGGGATTCCCCTTCCAAACACTAGCATACTACTCCACCTTCTCCCCTCCTCCCGTCCTCCACACATCAACAACTCTTCAATAAAGGTAAGTGACATGTTATTGTACAATATTTACATGTGTATTTAGGTATTATTCATTAAATTCTGTATTATTTAATGTCAAAAAGTTCTAAAAAATATTTTATTTAACTACTTTTGGAAGTCTTGGACGGATTAAATTTATTTCCATTATTTCTTATGGGGAAAATTGATTCGTGTAACGATTGTTTCGCCTTAAAATATGCCGTCTCTGACGGATTAATATCATAAGTCAAGGTACCACTGTAGTATAAATTGTAATTATCTAAAAATAAAAATTATATAAAATAATATAAGAATGAGAAAAAAAAGGTATATCGGCAACACTTCTGAAAGCGGCAGGACTCCATAATGCCGTCAGGTGAGCATCCAGCGCCAACTTTGCGGGCTTATATCCAGGTAAGTACCGATCCTTAATTTTTTTTATCTTATAACGTGTAGAATAATGCTTTCTTCATTGAAAAAAAATTATTTTTTTTTTCAAAATATTTCGAGCGCTGGACGAGTGAACATAGATCTACATTTGGACAGTTAAGGGGTTAATAAATGTATGGAAATCTTATTCTGATTCTTGGTCTCTATTATCCTCCTATTAACATGAATTGGGGCCCGTGGGTAAAGTATGAATTGGGGCCCGTGGGTAAAGTACCCAGGGATTGGCAGAGAGCATGCATAGTTCCTTTGCATAAAGGTAAAGGGGACAAAATAGAGAGTAAAAATTATAGGGAAATAAGTCTGTTGAATCTCCATGGGCAAGTGGAACAGAATTCTTCCTCCGTAAGCCATGTGTGTCGTAAGAGGCGACTAAAATGCCGGGAGCAAGGGGCTAGTAACCCCTTCTCCTGTATATATTACTAAATGTAAAAGGAGAAACTTTCGTTTTTCCTTTTCGGCCACCCCGCTTCGGTGGGAAACGACCGACGTGTTGAAAGAAAGAAGTCTGTTGAGTATACCTGGTAAAGTGTATGATAGAGTTATTATTGAATGAATTAAGAGTGACGGAGAGCAGGATTGCAGATGAACAAGGCGGCTTTAGGAAGTGTAGAGGGTGTGTAGACCATGTGTTTGCAGTGAAAAATATAGGTGAACAATATTTAGATAAGGGTAAAGAGGTTTTTGTGACATTTATGTATTTGGAAAAGGCGTATGATAGGGTGAATAGGGTGGCAATGTGGCAGATGTTGCAAATGTATGGAATAGGAGGTAGGTTAATGAAAGCAGTGAAGAGTCTTTAAAAGGATAGTGAGGCTCAGGTTAGAGTATGTAGGCAAGAGGGAGATTATTTCCCAGTAAAAGTAGGCCTTAGACAGGGATGTGTGATGTCACCATGGTTGTTCAATAGTATACATATTTATAGATGGGGTTGTAAGAGAAGTGAATGCTCGGGTGATGGCAAGAGGTGTGGGGTTAAGAGATAAAGAATCAAACAGAAAGTAGGAGTTGTCACAGTTGCTCTTTGCTGATGACACTGTGCTTTTGGGAGATTCTGAAGAGAAGTTGCAGAGGTTGGTTGATGAGTTTGGCAAAATATGTAAAAGAAGGAAATTAAAAGTGAATACAGTGGACCCCGGTTTACGTAATTAATTTGTTCCAGAATGCTGTTCAAGTGCCATTACCAAACAAATTTATTCCCATAAGGAATAATGTAAATTAGATTATTCCTTTTAGACCCCCAAAAATACACTTACAAAAGTACTTACATAAATACACTTACATAATTGTTCGAGTTTGGAGCAGTACGTATGTAAACTGGGGGTCCACTGTATAGGAAAGAGTAAGGTGATGAGGATAACAAAAAAATTAGGTAATGGAAGATTGGATATCAGATTGGAGGGAGAGAGTATGGAGGAGGTGAATGTATTCAGATATTTGGGAGTGGACATGTC
>WNWK01004541.1:88466-104197 GCA_009830355.1 Cherax destructor | reverse complement strand
ACAGTGAGGGTTTACAATGATTTGTAGTGCAAAGAGGCCACTATCATGCCTTGGCATTACAGGCAGTCAAACAACCCCTTTGGGGGTGACAGGCCCTCTCCCAAACTCATTCTCGGGGTGAAAATTTTTTGGAAAAAAAATTTTATAAAATTATAGAGAATATTTTTCTGATCATAATGCCAAAAGATGAAATTTGAAAAATTTTGGGAATTTTCCAATTTCGTCTAAACATTTTTTCATCGGGAAAATTCCCCCACTTTGACCCCTATTTTTGGCCAATGCCAATATTCCAGTCTACTAAAATCATAGTTTTTTCCCTAGAACTCCATTTCTTCTATCGAAATACAAGAAACCGCCCATTTACCAATTTCAAAAACCCCAAAAAAAGTTGTCAGAAATTTGCAATTTGAATTTTCACACAAATTTAAAAACGTGCAATTTAAAATGGAGTCCAGAATAACAAAAGATTTCCTGGCACAAAATAACATCTCCGTTTATTAGCCCGCTCCAGGCCCCTCTTATTTTTTGCTTTCCATTTTGAATTTTTATTCTCACAAAAAATAGAAGATTTACTGTTATGTATACAACTGCATCATTGTAAAACTGGTATAAATAATATCATGATGTAAAAGAATATTAGACTCCCAGTTGACGTGTATTGGACGCATGGTATGATTTGTTTACTCTTGAACATCGGAAAAATCGAACTTTTTCCCACTTTGAGCTTAATTTCAAGGTACTTGTCATCTAAAACCAATCAAAATCATCTCTATTTCTGTAGTATATCTTCCATTCTATAAAAAGAGCCCAAAGAAAACGAGAATACATCAATAAATACCATACGAAAATAGACTGCAAAGTCGCTTTTTTAAAACGAAAATAGGTTGGATTTTTTTTTTTTCTCATTATGCAGTGTGTGCTGGGATTTTTATCTGTGCACACAGACCCATTCTTTCATATGTAGGCCTACCAGCCTTTTTCCCCCGCTTTTTGGGCCGTGTTTATGCGTACTATAAACCCCGACCCTGGGGGAAACGACTAACGGCCCCGCCCCCTAAAGCGTTAATACAGTGGCCCCCGTTTTCATGTATCTCTGTTTCGCCGATTTCAGTTTTGCGCACTTTTGGGAAATATTACCCCCCTTTTTCGCCAATTGGCTCTGTTTTTTCGATGGTATGGAACATGCCCAGTGCCCAGTGCACATACAAAGCCCGAACCCCGCCTCCCAAAAATTCTCAGGCAGTGTAGCATTGTTTCTGGTTGAGTGAACATTTCCTGCGGTTCATAAAAAACATTTCTTAACAATCCATTTTTTTTGGCCCCTTGTTTATTGTGTGTGACTGCTAAATAAGCCCCATGGGCCCAAAAGCTCCTAGTGCCAGCTTTGGGAAAAAAAGTTGGGAACACCAAAATTAAAGAAAAAAACGACCAAAGTATCAAAGGGGGAGTCGATAAAGACTACATTGGCCCCCCGCCAAACGAGCACCCCCGGAAATCATACAAATGTAAGTATAATATTGTAAGTGCTTGTGGAAAGGGATTTTGGGGGCTGAAATAGACAACCTACGTGACATTATTTCTGGAAGTAAATTCGTTTGGTAATGGCACTTGAGCAGGCTTCTGGGAAAGAATTTTGCTCGTTAGGCGGGGTCCACTGTATAGGGCCAGCCAGCATAAAGTGTAGCACTAACAGTGTAGCAAGTAAGTTGCGATAGAAAAATGACGACAAAACTTACCCCCTCCATTTTTTTTGAGGAATATGGGGCACTGAGACCAGAGCTGCCCTCTGCCACCATCTCCTCCAAGGTAAGTGTAAATATTTCTTATTTATAAAGTGCATCAGTGCGTCATCGAGGGCTGTCTGTCATATTTCCCTTGGGGGCCTCAATCTTGTCCCCCCGGATCGCCCCACCAGTCACTAACACCCAGGTCCTATTTGCTGCTAGGTGAACATGAAAACAGGTGTAAAAAAACACGTCGAAATGCCCACCGCCGGGAATCGAACCCAGACCCTCTTTTGTGAAGCGGGGCGTAGCCACCAGGCCAAACCCCCACCACTATATGTACACCTTATGGTGTGGTCCTCCATTAAAAAATCACATTTCTGTCTGTGATAGATAAATAACCCCAGAGCTGATGTTAGTGTCAAATTGAAACTTTTTTTTTCCTGCCTCCCAAAAAATAAACTCGCCTCCCTCCTTCTCCTCTCCATCTTCAATACACCAACAAAGTGAATAGTGTGATGTTAAATGTTCATTTATACATGTTATTAGTGCTTTATATTTATTTGTCATTTTTTATGTATGTAAATCTATATTTAATCCTCAAAAAAATTTTTTTTTGTTAATACTCCTGGGGGCTGAAACAATTAATTGAATTTACATTATTTCTTATGGGGAAAATTGTTTCAGTTTTCCCGTTTTAGTTTTAGCCAATCCTTTGGAAGGATTAAAAACGAAAACCGGGGTCCACTGTACATTACTGATTAATTAAAACTAGAAAACTTTTTTTAAAACTGGGTTGTTTGAATGTGCGTGGATGTAGTGCGGATGATAAGAAAAAAGATGATTGCTGATGTTATGAATGAAAAAAATTGGATGTCCGGGCCCTAAGCGAAACAAAGCTGAAGGGGGGAGGCGAGTTTCAGTGGGGAGAAATAAATGGGGTTAAGTCAGGAGTATCTGAGAGGTTAAGCTAAGGAAGGGAGCAATAATGTTTAAGGATCAGTTATGGAAGGAGAAGAGGGAAAATAAATGTGTAAATTCAAGGATTATGTGGATTAAAAAAGGGTTGGATGCAAAAAATGGGTCATAATAAGCGTTTTCACCTGGAGAAGAGAGGAGGTAGAGGGGGGAAAGATTTTGGGAGTCTATGTACGGCTTATGGTCGGGGGCCCCCAAAAACCTAACAACAACACACTACCCCCAAAGTCCTCACTTTTGTAATGACATATTTTATTCATTCTAGAGAATATATCATTTTTAGTTATTAATTTTTGTTTATTATGTCATATTAGATGAATTGTGATAGATAAAAAAAGCCTGGGCTGATATTGGTATATTGAAGCTTTTTTGTCCCCTCCAAACAAACTCACCCCCCCTCATTTCTCCTCCCCGGTTTTTCCATACACCAGGTTAAAAACGTAAGTGGGGTGTTAAATGTTCTTTTTCCTTTATTATTTTTATATTTATTTGTCATTCTTTTCTGTATGTAAATCTATATTTAATCTCAAAAAAATTTTTTTTTGTTAATACCCCCCGGGTTCAAATAAAACCAACCCTCTCCTCATTTTACCCTTTGGGGGTGCCAATTTCCCCCAAAACTCGTTCTCAGCGTAAAATATTTTAAAAAAAAAAAAAAAAAAATTCTTATGAAATGAAAGAAATTTTTTCGGATCAAAACCCAAAAAAAGTATAAAATTTTGGGATTGAAAACGTACGGAATTATGCTCTGGGGGGGGTTTATCGGTCTCATTGTTTACATGGCGGACCTTTTCCATTTTGACCCCTTTTTTTGGCCAATTCCAATTTTCCCAGTCCACTAAAATCTTAGCAAATTTACTAGAACCCATTTTTTTTTATCGATTAATTCAAGCTCCCCTTTTACCAATTACAACTCCCCAAATATTGGTCAAAAAAATGGCAATTTGGCCAATTTCAAAAAAATTTTTAAACGATGCCAATTTAAAAATGGGGTCCGGGAATAAAAAAGGGCAAACATTCCGGCACTAAATTAACATTTTTGTTCATTAGTCACGCCTAAAGGGCCCCTCTTTACTTACTTTTGTTTTCCATTTTTATTCTCAAAAAAATAGAAGATTTACTGATGTAAAAACCCATCATTGTAAAAAAGGATTTTAAAAAATATCCCGCGCACCCAGAAAATTTGACTTGCCAGTTGATGTGTTTGGGTGCTTTTTGTGATTTGTTTATTTTTTAACACGGGAAAAAAAGAAAAATTTTTCCATTTTGAGCTCAATTTTTAAAAGGGACTTGTCATTTCAAACCAATCAAAACCCTTCCAATTTTTGTAATAATCTTCCATTTTCTATCAAAAGAACCCAAAAAAACGGGAAAAATAAATTTATCGAAAATACACAGACCGCAAAGTCGTTTTTTTAAAGAAAAAGAAAGGGTTTTTTTTTTCATTTTCAGTGTGTGCTGCAGAAAAATTTTTTACTGCGCACACTGACCAAAAGACCCCTTCTTTTCACATGACCCACCAGCCCTTTCCGCAATTTGAGGCCGCTAGAATTTACACGTACTAGTACGGCACCGACCATGGCGCGTACTGTCAGGTACTGTCACCAATTATAGCAACACTATTCAATAAATCCATTGAAGCCTCTACCTTTCCATCAATTCTCAAAATAGCTAGGGTCACCCCGATCCACAAAGGAGGTGATCAAACAGACCTGAATAATTATAGACCAATTTCTAATTTACCATTGCTTTCTAAAATCTTCGAAAAATTAATTAATAGACAAATCTATTCCTACCTCGTCTCACACAATGTACTCAACCTCTGTCAATTTGGATTCAGGACAAACAAGAGCACAAACGATGCTATTACGCACATGTTGGAGTTAATATATACAGCACTTGAGAAAAAAGAAGTCCCACTGGGAATCTTCATTGATCTACGCAAAGCTTTTGATACAGTCGACCATGATTTACTGCTCACAAAATTAGCACACTATGGTATAAGGGGGCACCCACTCAACTACCTAAAGTCATACCTCACCAACAGAAGCCAATACGTGTACACAAATGGAGCGAACTCTTCCACACAACAAATTACAGTCGGAGTCCCTCAAGGAAGTGTCCTGGGGCCACTCCTATTCCTCATTTACATAAATGACCTACCGAATGCATCACAACTACTCAAACCCATTTTATTTGCAGATGACACAACATATGTCTTCTCTCACCCAAATCCAGTTATACTGGCCAACACTGTTAATGCCGAATTACAGAAAATATCAACATGGATGACGACTAACAAACTTACTCTCAATACTGACAAGACCTACTTCATACAGTTTGGAAGCAAAGCCACAAATGTTCCACTTAACATAACACTCAATGGTACACCCATCACAAGACTCACAGAGGGAAAATTCCTAGGAATCCACCTTGACAGTAGCCTTAAATTCCAAACACACATACAACAAATTTCCAAGAAAATCTCGAAGACAGTAGGCATATTATCAAAGATACGCTATTATGTACCTCAATCAGCTCTCCTTGCACTATATCATTCACTTATCTACCCGTATCTCACCTATGGAATCTGTGCATGGGGATCAACAACGTTAAATCACCTTAGACCACTCATAACACAACAAAAGGCCGCAGTCAGAATGATAACAAATTCCCACTCTAGACAGCATACTCCACCAATATTCAAAAGTCTCAAACTACTCACCGTAAAGAACATTCATACTTACTCTTGTGCCTACTACATATATAAAACTTTACACTCTAATATAAACCCTCTGCTCAAAACTCTCCTCACCAACTTTAATAGGACCCATGACCACAACACAAGACACAGATCACTTTTTGATATACCCAGTGTTCATATCAACCTATGTAAAAATTCTATGCACATAAAGGGCCCCAGAATCTGGAATTCATTACCAGTAAATATTAAGATAATCTTGTCTGAAAATAAATTTAAGACAACTCAAAAACCACCTACTCACCGAAAACTAAATTATCATACTATAAACTACTTTGAAAAATGCTCATTATTACTTTCCTATACGATAATCTCAATTTTTAATAATATGTTACTATTATGTTACCCCCTACTCATATTATAAGTTAATGTCAAAAATGCTCAATGTTATTTTCCTTAAGATAATCTCAATTCCATATTATCATTCAAGAATCTTAACACCTGTAACAATCTAATATCTAATATCATTATATAATAATTTAAACAGTAAAATTTCATCATATTGTAATTTTGAAAATAATTTTTAACTAGAATAAACTCAATAAATTTCTCTAATATTAAGTACATAGTTTTTAAGGACTAGAATAAGCTGCCCCTAATGCCATGGCATGTCAGTGGCTCTCCTTGCACTCAATTTACATTGTAACTACCGATACCTATGTAATCTGCAATCTGCAATGAAATAAAATTTGTTTGTTTGTTTGTTTGTTTGTAAAACGTACTGGTATGGCACCAACCTCGAAAGGGTTAACGATGGAGATAGGGGCCTAACACCCCGTTGGTAAACGATTTCATCACTAATCGAGGATTCACCCCTTACTGACACTTCAAAAGTGTCACCACCCAAAATTAAAACATTCAGTTTTATGTTTGTTGGGAAATTCCTTTACATCTGTTTATTATTAACGGTAATACAACATGAAATAGGTCAATGACTTACTTCCAAGATATTCCAGGAAATGCTTACATAGCTGATTACTACTTGAAAAAAAAAATTGAGAAAATCGCACTTTCTTCAGTCTTTGCATAGGGTAAGAGTGATCTTCTATAGTTACCCTTCAGGCAGTTAACGTTTTCTGTAATGGTCGCGGTCACTTTTTTTTATCCCTCCACCCTTCAATACCTCTCTATACATGTATGTCAGTTTTTATTAATTTGGGCGCCTTTATCATGCTTCTACGTTATTTATGTTATTTTTTTTTTTATTAACACATCGGCCGATTCCCACCAAGGCAGGGTGGTCCGAAAAAGAAAAACTTTCGTCATCATTCACTCCATCACTGTCTTGCCAGAGGGGTGCTTTACACTACAGTTATAAAACTGCAACATTAACACCCCTCCTTCAGAGTGCAGACACTGTACTTCCCATCTCCAGGACTCAAGTCCGGCCTGCCGGTTTCCCTGAATCCCTTCATAAATGTTACTTTGCTCACACTCCAACAGCACGTCAAGTATTAAAAACCATTTTTCTCCATTCACTCCTATCAAATACGCACACGCATGCTTGCTGGAAATAATAGGTAGATAACCTTAATTGATAGTAATAGTATAATTATACAATATTTTACTGTGCCGTGAGCTTACACGTTCATATGTCATGGTGAAGCAGGAGTTACTGAGACTGCTGGCACCTTCTCCCTCTCTCTCGTATAGCCCCAGCCCAGCACACTCTCCAATACCTCCCCATATATGTCAAATTTGTACAAATATGGAGACAAGTGAAAGCTAGTGTACTCAAGAGGCTGTAAGATGGCGACTTGAGATACTTGATGCTGAGATGCCGCGCTGTCTGTGTCATATGTATTTTGTACAGGTTTGGTAGCTGATATTTAAACCACTCCAGAGCGATTATTATTATTATTACCATCCACAACTTGTTCACTGAGTTTAATCATTTATTAAGCTGGCATGAGAGACAGAGAATGTAATAATAATAATCATATAATAATAATAATAATAATAATAAATAATAATAATGATAATAATAATAATTATAACAATCACTCTGGAGTGCTTTAGACGTCAGCTACCAAACCTATACGAAATATGTATGACATTTACAGCGCCCCAGAGTGATTATTAAATATATTTTTGTATTATTATTATTATTATTATTATTATCACCATCGACATACCTTGTTCACTGAGTATAATCATTTCTTATTTGAGCTGCCACGAGAGAGACAATGTAAACACACAGACGAGCAAACCAGCTGATCCCTTGACTGTGTACTTCTTTCGTACTTCTTCCATTTTCCTCTTGTTTTTCCTCTTCCAAGTGCTGCTGCATGTCTAATGTGCACCCCATAGTACAAGATAGAGATATAAGTGCAGCAGCACTTGGAAGAGGAAAATGGAAGAAGTACAAAAGAAGTTCACAGTCAAGGGATCAGCTGGTTTGTTCGTCTGTGTGTTTACATTCTGTGTCTCTCGAGGCAGCTTAATTAAGAAATGATTAAACTCAGTGAACAAGGTATGTTGGTGATAATAATAATAATTAATAAAGATAAAGATTTATTTCTTGTAATAATAACAATTGCTCTGGAGTGCTTTAAATGTCAGCTTTGAAACCTATACAAGTTCTGCTGCACTTCTATCTTGTACTATAAGGTACACAATCAAGTTCAAATTTGTACAAATATGTACTCTTGGAGACTTTAAAAGCTAGTGTACTGAGTGGCTGTAAGAAGGAGATTGAGATGCGTGACCCAAGTTCCCATACGGCATACAATATTTTTTTTTTCCTCGTCGGAGAGGCCATCGTAACTCCGAGTTGTCAGTAAACAAGTATGTCGGTAAGTGAGGAGAGGCTGTAATTGAATTTACATTATTTCTTATAGGGAAAATGGTTTCAGTTATCACCAATTTCAGTTTTAGCCGATCTCTCTGGAACGGATTAAATATGAAAACTGAGGGTCAACTGTACAGTGGACCCTCGGTTTTCATACAGCTCCCAACTCAAACAATTATGTAAGTGAATTTTTGTAAGTGTATTTTTGGGGGTCTGAAACAACTAATCCAATATACATTCGTCCTTATGGGAACAAATTCGTTCGGTAATAGCACTCGAACAGCATTCTAGAAAGAATTATCGACGAAAACCGAGGGTCCACTGTACGTATAATATAATACATAATACTATAATAATAATTATAATAATAATAATACATACTATAATAAGTGAGTTTAAGAAAGTAGTGATCTAATGCAGTTAGCCTCACAAACTCTATTTTCTCTTATAATAACACCTCAGAAGGGAAAGCATGGGAAGACGTTTTCAGAGCAGGAGCCACCATTCTCCTTCACCGCCGTCACCACTAGCCACATACGTAATGACATATTTTATTCATTCGAGAGTGTATATCAGGTTTCTATGTTAATTATATAATTTATTATGTCATTTTAGATGAACTGTAATAAATAAATAGGCCTAGAGTTGATATTAGCGTTATATTGAAGTGTACTTTGTCCTGCCTCCAGATCAGGAATTCCGCTGGAACGGATTAATGCCATTTCAATTAGTAATTTAAATGAGGAAAATTGACTCAGCATACGAACAAATCGGGATACGAGCAAGGTCACGGTACAGATTAAATTAGTAAGCCAAGGTTCCACTGTACATATAAAATATGCAATAACTTTAACCCTTTCACTGTCGAGACCCCTGCTCACAAGTTTCCTCTCAGTGTCGAAGAATTTAAAAAAAAAAAACTTATTTTTTCTTATGAAATGATAGAGAATCTTTTCCCGATGGTAATGACACCAAAACTAGAAAATTTGATGGAAAACTTACGGAATTGCGCTCTCACGAAGTTAGCAATCTCAATGATGTTCATGCACCACTGATTTTGCCCAATTTGAGCCCTTATTTTGGCCAATTCCATTGTTCCAGTCGACCAAACTCATAGCTATTTTGCCAGAACTCCATTTGTTCTATCAAATGAGTACAAGAAACCACCCATTTACTGATTTCAACTACCCAATAAAGTGGTCAGAAATTGGTAATTTGGCCAATTTTATACACAATTCAAGTAAGGCCAATTTCAAAATAGGGTCCAGAATTAACAATACAAACATTCCTAGGACTAAAATAATGTTTTCTCTGTTCATTACTCACATCTCCAGGCCACTCTTATATTACACTTGCTTTCCATTTTGAGTTTTTATTCACACAAATAATTGAAGATTTACTGTTATGCAGACTACTGCATTATGTAAAAATGATATAAATAATATTAGCGCATTTGTGAAAGCCTATTAGACCCACCAGTTGATGTGTATTGGACACGTGACGTGATTTGTTTACTCTCGAACATCGGCAAAAATCAAACATTTCCGCTACTTCGAGCTCAATTTCAAGGTACTTTTAGTCCGTAAACCATTTGAAATCATCTCTATTTCTGTAATATATCTTCCATTCTATCAAATGAGACCAAGAAAACGAGAATACAACCATAAATACCATATGAAAATACACCGCAAAGTCGGTGTTTTAAACCAAAAACACGGTCATTTTTTTTTTCTCATTATGCACTGCATGCTGCAGGATTTTTTTATAATGCACACACTGACCACTCAGACCTATTCTCTCATATGTAGGCCTACCAGCTTTCTCTTGCAAGATCTGAAGCCACTAGAATTTTGGTGTAATATTATGGGAGCAAGTGTGGCTTGCAAGCTGTAATATTATGGGAGCAACACTGGCTTGCAAGCTGTAATATTATGGGAGCAACACTGGCTTGCAAGCTGTAATATTACAGGACTGACACTGAAAAGGTTAAAACTCTTGAAATTTTGGAAAGTTTCCAGACATAATGAAGAGACACGGAGCTCACGTAGGATGTAGACAAACAGTGGCATGCAGAGGCCATATTAGCAAGTCAGGTGGGGGAAGGGAGCTGTATAACGAGTTTTGGTCATAATTTGAAATGTCTGTATTAGCGAAACGCTGTAAGACAAAACACCACACAGCAGGGACCTACTGTATTTGCAACACTGCTGGAGAGTTGCTAGCTCACTAACTGGTAACTTTTGACCAGCTAACTACACTATTATCTAACAAAGTTAATCTTTTCTAACAGGTGTAAAAAATTAAAAATAAATGTGTATCTAGTTACAAATCTATATACAGTACCTGTTTCAAGTGATTAATCAAATAATTGACAACAATCCAGCCACTTAAGCCTTCTTCTGTGCCTGGAAGAATCTCCACACTATTGTGTTCCACTTTGAAGGTTGTACTTGTATTAAAAAAATCTTTTATCAAAGACAGCACTGCTTTAGCTCTCTCTGGATCAAAAGTTCTGGACAAAAAAATACATCATTATAAGAAGACAGTAGTAAACTTTGAACCATAGTTCAATCATTTTTTCTGTGTATTCATATCTCACTGAGATTCTTAACATTAAGAAGTTAACTGACATTTATTCATTAAGTGACTCTACTGTAGAAAGCTTTATTTGCATTTTGAAAATGTTAATGTTAATTTTTTTTAAATACTAGATTTCTCAAACAGAAGGTATACATCATGTAGGTTATAACTTACACCGAAAAACATTTACAGCCTCTACTGTATTTCTATTTTGAAATTTCAAAGGACAATAATTTATACTGTATTGTAATTATGCAAGAAAAACAATCAAATTAATATGACTAACTTCAGTATTCTCATTCCAGCAGTAGCTCGAACATAAAGTGGCGTATAAGGGCGATGAGATTTAGGTACGTAATTTTCAACTTCTGCAATGCAAGACCCAAAGTAACTAGCAATGTCTTTACCATGCACTGTAAGACTGTTTACACCACCTGAAAATATTTATAAAAATTATTCACAAGGCTTATGATTAATCTCACTAAACACTCAGGGTTAAAAGAATAAAGAATAAAGATTTTTTCTTTGCAAAGGTTACAATGTGTAATTACATTTCGGGGAGACTAATCCTAGTACATAATAACTACAGTGGTACCTCGAGTTACGATGGTCCCCAAAATCGCCCTTTTATGTAAGTTTATTTTTTTAAATGCTTTTGTAAGTATATTTTTGGGGGTGTAAAAGGACTAGTCTATTTTACATTATTCCTTATGGGGATAAATTCGTTTGGTAATGGCACTTGAACAGCATTCTCGAACGAAAAAATATCGTAACTCGAGGTACCACTGTACTTAAATCTAGACAAGATAAGAGTGGTTAACTTTTTAAAAAATCTTTATTTTATCTTAATACTAATGTGAGGTAGTCAAGGTGGAGGTTTACAAGAGTACAGTGGACCCTCGGTTAACGAATACCCCGGAAATCGTGCAATTATGTAAGTATAATTTTGTAAGTTCTTGTGGAAGTGTATTTTTGGGGGTCTGAAATAGACTAACCTACGTGAAATTTTTCCTTAAGGGAGTAAATTCGTTCGGTAATGGCACTTGAGCAGACTTCAGGAGTGAAGTTTTTACGAAACTCGGGGGTCCACTGTAATAATCTTGAGGTTGCACATAATAAAAACAATATTACAATTAATGGTTCAAACAGTAATATTTTATGGATTGGCAGATGTTTTAATTGACTAGAGGTCATTTTTTTTTTTCAGCAAGTCAGCCGTCTCCCACCGAGGCAGGTTGACCCAAAAAGAAAAAAATCCCCAAAAAGAAAATACTTTCATCATCACACAAATAACCCACAATTGAAGAGAGGAGCTTACGACGACGTTTCGGTCTGACTTGGACCATTTACGGGTTATTTGTGTATTGTTCCAGTCACGGTATTGTGCCTTTTTTTGTTACTTTTATCATCATTCAACATTTTCACCTCACTCATACATAATCCCTGTCTTTGCAGAGGCACTCAGATACTACAGTTTAGAATTAGTCCCTCCAAACTGTCACTATCCCAGACCCCTCCTTTAAAGTGCAGGCATTGTACTTCCCATTTCCAGGACTCAAGTCCAACTAAATCAATTAACTGGTTTCCCTGAATCCCTTCACAAAATGTTACCCTGCTCACACTCCAACAGATCGTCATGTCCCAAAAACCATTCGTCTCCATTCACTCCTATCTAACACGCTCACACATGCTTGCTGGAAGTCCAAGCCCCTCACCCACAAAACCTCCTTTACCCCCTCCCTCCAACCTTTTCTAGGACGACCCCTACCCCGCCTTCCTTCCCCTACAGATTTATACGCTCTCCAAGTCATTCTACTTTGATCCATTCTCTCTAAATGACTAAACCACCTCAACAACCCCTCTTCAGCCCTCTGACAAATACTTTTAGCAACTCCACACCTTCTCCTAATTTCCACATTCCGAATTTTCTGCATAATATTTACACCACACATTGCCCTTAGACAGGACATCTCCACTGCCTCCAGCCTCCTCCTCGCTACAGCATTTGCAACCCATCCTTCACACCCATATAAGAGTGTTGGTACCACTATACTTTCATACATTCCCTTCTTTGCCTCCATGGATAACGTTTTTTGTCTCCACTCACCTTTTTTCCTTCATCAATTCTATGGTTAACCTCATCCTTCATAAACCCATCCGCTGACACGTCAACTCCCAAATATCTGAAAACATTTACAGTGGACCCCCGAGTTTCGTAAAAACTTCACTCCTGAAGTCTGCTCAAGTGCCATTACCGAACGAATTTACTCCCTTAAGGAAAAATGTCACGTAGGTTAGTCTATTTCAGACCCCCAAAAATACTTTTCCACAAGCACTTACAATATTATACTTACATAAATGTACGATTTCCGGGGTTTACGAAACTCGGGGGTCCACTGTACTTCTTCCATAATAGCTCTCTCCAATGTGATATCCAATTTTTCTTTATTTAAATCGTTTGATACCCTCATCACCTTACTCTTATCTATGTTCACTTTCAACTTTCTACCTTTACACACACTCCCAAACTCGTCCACTAACCTTTGCAACTTTTCTTTAGAATCTCCCATAAGCACAGTATCATCAGCAAAAAGTAACTGTGTCAACTCCCATTTTGCATTTAATTCCCCATAATTTAATCCCACCCCTTTCCCCAACACCCTGGCATTTACTTCTTTTACAACCCCATCTATAAATATATTAAACAACCATGGTGACATTACACATCCCTGTCTAAGACCTACTTTTACCGGGAAGTAATCTCCCTCTCTCTCCTACACACCCTAACCTGAGCCTCACTATCCTCATAAAAACTCTTTACAGCCTTCAGTAACTTACTACCTATTCCATACACTTGCAACATTTGCCACATTGCTCCCCTATCCACTCTATCATATGCCTTTTCTAAATCCATAAATGCAATGAAAACTTCTCTACCTTTAACTAAATACTGTTCACATACATGCTTCACTGTAAACACTTGATCTACACATCCCCTACCCACTCTAAAGCCTCCTTGCTCATCTGCAATCCTACTCTCTGTCTTACCTCTAATTCTTTCAATAATAACCCTGCCATACACTTTACCTGGTATACTCAGTAAACTTATTCCCCTATAATTTTTACACTCTCTTTTATCCCCCTTCCCTTCATATAAAGGAACTATACATGCTCTCTGCCAATCCCTAGGTACCTTCCCCTCTTTCATACATTTATTAAACAAAAATACCAACCACTCCAGTGATTGTCACTGTGAAATAAGTCACCATAGGTTCAAAGATACTTCCTAGTGGCACCCCTGTGGTTAAGAAAGTGAGGAACACTATCGAACTAAAGAAGGAGATAGAAAAATATGAGAGTGGCGTACGTGTGGGGGAGCTTGCCAGGATGTACAACAAAAACAAATCTACTATCACCTCTATCCTGGCAAAGAGAAAAGAAATCAAGGAAGCTGATGTTGCAAAAGGTGTTAACATGTTTGCCAAAAATAGATCACAAACAGTGGATGAGGTTGAGAAGTTGTTGGTGGTGTGGATAAATGAAAAACATATAGCAGGTGATAGTGCTTCCATGGCGATAATTTGTGAAAAGTCAAGGCAGTTGCACGCAGATCTTGTCAAGACAATGCCTGGAACCAGTGCTGATTTGAGTGATTTTAAGGCAAGCAAAGGCTGGTTTGACAGATTTAAGAAATGTAGTGGCATACACAGTGTTGTAAGGAATGGTGAGGCAGCCAGTTCAGACAAACGTGGTGCTGAAAAGTGTGAGTGAATTTAAAGGGATCGTAGATACTGAAAAATTTGAACCCCAACAAGTGTTTAATTGTGATGAAACAGGCCTCTTTTGGAAGAAAATGCCAAAGAGGACCTACATTACACAGGAGGAAAAGGCGTTGCCAGGACACAAGCCTATGAAAGACAGGCTACCTGGAGTCTACCTGGAGAGAATTCCAGGGGTCAACGCCCCCGCGGCCCGGTCTGTGACCAGGCCTCCTGTTGGACCAGAGCCTGATCAACCAGGCTGTTACTGCTGGCCGCACGCAGTCCAACGTACGAACCACAGCCCGGCTGATCAGGTACCGACTTGAGGTGCCTGTCCAGTGCCTGCTTGAAGACAGCCAGGGGCTTGTTGGTAATCCCCCTGATGTATGCTGGGAGGCAGTTGAACAATCTTGGGCCCCTCACACTTATTGTGTTGTCCCTCAACGTGCTAGTGGCACCCCTGCTCTTCATTGGGGGGATGTTACATCGCCTGCCGAGTCTTTTGCTTTCGTACGGAGTGATTTTTGTGTGCAAGTTTGGTACTAACCCCTCGAGAATTTTCCATGTGCATATAATAATGTATCTCTCCCGCCTGCGTTCTAGAGAGTACAGGTTTAGGAACTCAAGCGTTCCCAGTAGTTGAGGTGGTTTATCGCACTTATGCGTGCGGTGAAGGTTCTCTGCACATTTTCAAGGTCAGCAATTTCACCCGCCTTGAAAGGTGCAGCTAGTGTGCAGCAATATTCCAGCCTAGATAGAACAAGCGATCTGTAAAGTGTCAACATGGGCTTGGCATCCCTGGTTTTGAAGGTTCTCATTATCCATCCTGTCATTTTTTGAGCAGATGCAATTGCTACATTGTTGTGGTCCTTGAAGGTGAGATCCTCTGACATGATCACTCCCAGGTCTTTGACATTAGTTTTTCGCTCTATTGTGTGGTTGGAATTAGTTTTGTACTCCGATGAGATTTTAATTTCTTCACGTTTTCCGTATCTGAGTAATTGAAATTTCTCATCATTGAACTTCATATTGTTTTCTGCCGCCCATTTAAAGATTTGGTTTACGTCTGCTTGGAGTCTTGCAGTGTCTTCAACGGTGGACACTGTCATACAGATTCGGTGTCATCTGCAAAGGAA